>UELX01000605.1:0-68638 GCA_900480035.1 Eupelmus urozonus | reverse complement strand
ACAATTAAGGAATAAATTTGCAGGCGGGTTAAAACGGCTTACCAGGCATTTGAGAGAGAAACAAACGAAAACATAAATAAAATACCGAGTATGTTGGCTGCGAGAGGGGGCGCGCGGTGAGCGGGGAGCTGTCTCGGGGAGAGACGGGACCCCGCTACCTCGTCCCGCCGCATGACCGCATTGAACATCCTTAAATAAATTACAATGTACGTTATAGATCTTTATAGAATTCTTTATAATATCTTTATAGAATCTTTATCGATTTTTGACCATAATTTTAAGAATGCTATATCTATACACAGTCAGATATTTACAAATAGGGTACTCACCTTTAAGTCATGGATTCCGATAAAATTAAAATGATGTTTTTGAAATATCAGACACGTTTCCGTCGCTTTAGTAAATATTTTTTTGTAGTACATATTTGGATGTTTAGAGTTGATTCAGTACGACACCGGGACTACACTTGTCTCATGTTTTGAACTAAAGAATTATTTACAAAATTTCATCGAAACCTACAATATTTTATATTATATATATATATATACTTATTACTATACTTTATAAAATCTGTAAATAATTTTAGATATGAGAATTGTTTACTTTATTTATTCTAAAATAAATCAAATTTTTATAAAGAATCTAACAAAAAGATCTTTCAATAAAATACAAAATATAAACTACTTAAATAAAATATTTAATGAATCATCAACAAAACTTAATAATATACAATTCAATAAATGTCACAATAATGACAACCACAAAGTATACTATTTTTTATATAATTGTAGATAATGTTGCAGTGACAAGTTAATTTCTAGTCGAGAAAGGACAAGGTAGAAATTATTTCATAAACATTAATTAGATCAATTAGGAAAACATTTTTTTTAAAGATTGTATGTTTTGCAAAAGTTTGTTTTTTAAAAAAATTCTATTGACTTTGTTAAAAAAATTATTTATGTAGAATTTCGGTTATGTCGATAAGTTCGGATTTTGGTACTAATATTTTTCTATCTATAATTATTGTCACAAAGTCAATGGAATTTTTCAGAAAAATGGACTATCAAGTTCTTATAAAATATCCAATCTTTAGAAAAAATGTTTCCTAGATGATTGTTTGCGCCTTTTAATATTATCAAACTATTGGAGACGCAATGTGTTGAAAGTTTCCATAATTTTATTTATATAAATACAATATATGTAGTAAATTATTGAATATAGAAAAAATAGTATATGATGATTTTAAGATATAATTCAAATAAATTGGTATGGTAGTTCGCCCGGGGCCTCAGTCGACCTGTCGACTTCTTGCCCTGTCGAGTGTAAAAACTGCTGGTTGTTGTTGCTGCAATTTTCGGAGATGCCTCGGATTGCTTTACTTTCTCTTCAGAAATATGTTTAATTTCTGGTAGCATATGTGCGTCGATAGTCTTTTATTAGTGCTAATAATCACAGTGCAGATTAGTGTTTTTATGAACTACGAGTATACGGTCGGAAAATACGGTACGGATTAAATAAATGTGAAAATCTAATTGAAACGCACTCGGATCAAATAATAAAATGACATTGTTCTAAGAAAATATGCTTTCGGGTTTTCCTACTTTACTTAATAAAAATTTCCAGTATATTTCAAAATAAATATTATGATATTCGAACATCGCCCGTTTTGAAAGAATGTCTTTCAATATACATTACAAATACAATCAAATACATAATATTAATTGATGGTTACTATAAGTATGATAAAGTTAAATATAATTCAAAAATAATAATTTTCTAAAATTAAAGAATTATTGTCCACTATTAAATTCATGCACTATTATACGTAGAACCATTATAGCTGCTCCCTTTGATTATATCATTCTGAGTTCTATTTTGTTCGATTGGTAGAACATAAATTTTTACTATATGCACTTTGATAATACCGCGTGAAATGCGTGTTCATACAATCCGAATGACTCCATCTTTTCCTGGATGTACTTCTGAAATCGTTCTAATCTTCACTGCATTGGTGGCACGTTTTTCTCCTTAATCAAAACCATTGTTTCTGATTTTATTAGAGGAAGATTTGACTTTGTCCATTTTTGTCGTTTTTACAGCTGAGGTAAATTCGCGCTGCCACCTTTGTCAGAAATGCTATAACGTTTATTGCAAATGTTCTTATCTATTGAGTCATTGTGTATTTAATGGTTTCAAATCTGCTTCAGGTAATCCCATCAACGAGTTTCCAATTAAAAAGTTCAAGGAGTTAGGTCGTTGGGGTCATTGGATAAAGGTAATAAAGGTCTGGAATTTAAACATGTTTCAACTTGTGTTAGTATTGTGCAAAATTCTTCAAACGTCAATTTAGTTTCACCTATAATAATGCGTTTTAAATGATACTTGGCAGATTTTATAATGCTTTCCCAAATGCTTCCGAAACGAAGTGCTCGAGGAGATATAAAATGCCAATTTATTTTTTCGCTATATACAAATTCAACTATGTGGTTTTGAAATGATTTGTTTTTCTATAAATTCTGAATTTCATTTAATTCATTTTTCGCCTCAACAAAATTTGTACCGTTGTCTCAATAAATATTTTAAGATCTGCCACCCCGCGAAATAAATCGTTTAAAACAATTTAATAAACTGTATTCTGAACAAATCCAGGCTTAAACTACCATTGAATCTGTCCAGAAATGCTACTGATCATCTCTGAGATTACATGCTACACTAATTTTTTTTAGGGTTGCACTAATAGTACTGCACCGAGAAGTTCACATGCTTCTTGAGGCCTCACAAAATCCTTAGAACTCAATATTGTTTCAACGTGGCATTACAACATAGAGCTATGAGATCGTTTTTGATGATCTTTGCTTCTTTTGTTGTTTCTGCCACGATAGTAAGTCAACATAAAAATCACAAATTACAAAGATGAAAAATTACCTTACTTGTTATGGGGTAATCATGCTCACATAAGTTTCTTATTTCTGTTAAACATCTTATAGCTAAAACTGGCGCTGAAGCTGTGCCGTATGTCAAGGTATTTAATTTGTATTCTTTTATGGCCTGTGTGCCATAAAATTCGCTGCATCTGTTGTTCTTCTAATTTTACTTTTATTTGGCAGTACATTTATGCGATCTCAGCTGATAGTACATATCAATTACCTAAATCTTAAAAAATGGCAAACAATTCATCTTGAACCTGCCTTACATGTTGTAAGTCGTTTAGTAATAATCCTGAAGTTGTTTTGGCCGAGCCGTCAAAAACGACTCTCAATTTTTTCGTTGAGCTCTCTACCTTGTTAACAGCATGGTAAGGTAGATAAAAGAGCTAGAACATTTTGTTTTGTTGATTTCAATCATGTGTCCTAACTTTTTATATTCTTTAGAATAACCAAGTTGTGAAGTATTATCTTTAAATAGTACACTTACAACAAAGCGCCTATCTATTTCCCTTTTTGTAGTCGCAATGAAATGCTGCTCATAAAAATTGCCTTTATTGTAACTTTCTGATCTAGTGAAACAATGTCTAATTGTCCAAAATTTGTCTAGTTGTTTGTTAAGGTCACTATTTTTAATCAAGTTTCAAATTAATTTAGACTTCTTTGTTGGAAAATATAATTTACCTGCTATAATTCATTCCAGCAGTGTTTTTTGAATAATTGGTTGATTTTATCTTAATTGAATTTGACCAACACATAACAATTTTAAAATGTGGATCAGTGAGTTCAATATTCTCTGGCACGTCAAATCCTGTCAATCGGATGCTAAAATTTGGTACATTAGCGTTAATTTTTCCAACTACCAGAACCAGACACATGATTAAAGTTTTATAATTTGTGAGTCCAGAGTGTATTTTTAAAATTGTTTGGTAAGAAACAGTCTGACATCCCTGTTCGATACCTGCTAACGTAGTCTTCGCCTTTGTCCGTTGAAGACACAAAGTATTGTATAACTTTGTAGTTATTATATGCGCTTATGAGCATGAATCCAAAAATGCGCGGCATTCATGTCGCTGTCCAGTCTTATCAAAATCATATACAGTTTACCAGAAGTACTGTGTATTTCGCACTTGTACTTTGTCATAGCTTTTTAAGTATTTGTTGAATTTGTCAGCTCGTTCTGTTTGCTAAATTGTGAATTCCCTAACAACATTCGTGAGTACTGAAATCTAAGAAGTGAAGTCGATATTCCGTTCCATATAAATCAATGAATTATTGTGCTTCGTTTCACATTTGCGGGACGGACCTGATGCAATCTTTTTACGATGTCCACTCGTTAAACAATTAAAACATACTTTTGATTCTTTTATCTTCTGAAATCGTGTAAGTACATACAATTATTTGAATTTCTCGCATGCATACAGTGTTTGCGTTCCATCAGATAGTGCACAGCCCTTTGCTGTTGATGCATACGAATGCTCTTGTTTAGTCTGACATAAGTTACTCTTAAAATGCTTATTTTCATCAATGTTGGATTTATTTGATTGGATTTTTTAAAGAAATTTACATTGTTCTCCTAAGAATTCAGTTATTTCAGTAAATTTTGGTTTCTTCTTAAATCCCTTTACATAATTTTTTTACACACCTTTTGTTGACTCTAGTTTTGATGTTAGTAAATAAATTACTAAAACATCTCAATATTCGGTTTTTCTCCCAATGCGTTTAATGCAAATACATGATTGCTTGCATCATCTACTAATTTCCGTAATTTTGTATATGAAACTTGTGTAAATTTAGGAAGTTTGAAAAATCCTTGTACATGATGATAAATTAATGAGTCTTCATATCGCGATTTAAGTTTTTCACAAGCTATAGTATAATTTTCATTGGATGAACCAAGAGTTTCAATTACTTGTGCGGCATCTCCAAGTAAACATGAATCTAGATAGTTAAATTTATCTTCATCTGTGAACAATCTATTATTATTATGTATCGATGATTCAATAGTATTTCGAAATTTTAATCCTCAAAGCCTCAATCGAATTCTTTTTGCTTTTTAACACTTCCATTTTGCAGTACTTAACAAGTTAAAAATGTGAAAGGGAAAGATAGGATATTGAGTATTGGAGACTCACCAATTCAAGCGGCAGAGAAATGCCTCCCGCCGTGCCTTTGGGCTGCTTTTCTTGTTCAATGTAAAGTTCCGTTCGCTCCTACGCTTGTTGTAGTCAAAATAAACAAATTAAATGTTGAATAGTCTCTGAGTTGCCTTATTAGCATAGTTCCTTGTAGATTCGCTTGATTAAATGATGCTTATCATTTGCATCTATTCACTTAACTTTGTCACTTAAATGTACAATAATTCAAAGTTCGTTGAATTATTTATTCAGTCTCGGTTCATCAAACGATTTACACTGTACTTCTTCTATATCCGACTCGAAGGACCAAAATGTTTGTGCTTTTTAATATTATTAAAACCATTGAAGACACAATGTGTTAAAAGTTTCCATGATTTTATTTCTATAAATACAATATAAGAAGTAAATTAATATTTACTTTATTTCTTTATTAATATAAGAAGTAATTCGAATAAGTTAGTGCGGAAGTTCGCGCCCAAAGCCTCAATTGACATGTCGACTTCTTCTTGCGTGGCGAGTCTAACGAAGATGCCTCGGATTGCTTCCCTTTCCCTTCAGAAATGTGTTTAGTGTTTGATAAGCACATGTGTATCGTCTCAATAGTACTTTATTAGTGCTAATAATTAGCTTTGCGTTGACAAGCGCATATACTAATCTTAGACACTAGTCTTTATAGCTTGACCTAAAGATATGGTCAGAAAATGCGGTACGAATAAAATTAATGTGTTCGAAAAACTAGTTGAAACTTAAATACTTAATACAAAATTTCCACGATATTTTAAAATAAATATTATGAGGCTCAAACGCTGATCTAACTAATATTTACGACATAATTTTTGGGTTCCTTTATAATTATTCCGTAGGAGTCCTACTCGACTCTTTCACATTTCTTTAAATAATATCATGAGCAATATCGTGTGCAAATATATGTAACAAATGCGGCTGTAGACTAAAGATTCATGAATACTATGGCTATCTCTGATACCCAATTGAGCTGATATCGAATTACGGTACGAAGCGGATAAGTGATTCCTAAAAAGACGGAAATTTCACCGCGTATGGTATCCTAAGCAGAACCTGATTAACGTATTTCGCTCTGGTAGTTATCTATGAAAAGAGAATTAACTATCAAAACGAAATTCAGATGTCTAAATAAATTAATAATATCAATCATTTAACTTATAATCTAATATTATATAAAATTCTAATTCTTACATTTTATGTTTGTTTATACATACCGATTCGGTTACTGTCTTTAATTTACAAATATTCCTTTACAGCACTTTTAAGAATACAGTTAACAATAACTTTCTGTTCACCTACAGAGAAATCAAACAGACAATGATTTGTTATACAAAATTTATCTCCTTCCTCATAAGTATTCCAAAAGAATCTCATGGGACAGGGAGTAATTTTTAATTCTATATATTTATTTTCAGAACGACTGTTAGGATGAATGATGTAAATACGGTAGGCTGCATGGTCCTTAATTGTCCATAAAATAATTCCTCCATTCTTCAAACTGTGAATTTGTTTTATTAAAATTTCATGTGATTCTCCCGGAATATGATTCAATGTTACGTTTAGTTTCAGATTTAAATTTTCGTCCATCTGCTGACAACTGGTCTTCGTATTTTCGGAATTTATTACGCATACCGAAAATAAACCGTGTTCACTAGATATGAATGATGAATGGTGTTCATATTTCTTAATTGTTATGCTTGTTGCGTTTCTCACAGTACCATCCGGTTTTATCGAATAAATTGTCAAATTTTCTCTTTGTAGATAGTTGATACAGGTAAAATAACCTTTAGATGGTAACACAGAATTAATTACTTTGACCTCAATTATAAATTCTTCAGATTTAGGTAAATCCAACAAAATTTTGACTGGAGTACGAATTTGATTTCCGTTGTAATCATAAGTTAGTATGCATGGGTCGTTGTGACAAATGGATAACTCAAAGGTAAGGATGTCGAAAGAATTTTTGTAAAGACTAACGAAGCCAAATTGGTCTTTTATTTGTAAATTTACTTCTGTAGATTTGCAGTTAGTAATATGAATGATGTGAACTTTAAAATTTGATATATTTGTTGCAATATCGGGATTCGATGGACCGTATATTATAACCTTTTCCTCTCCACTTGACTGCATTGGTAAAGAAACTAAACCGTAAGACGTACCTTCACTTAATAAATTTAAGTTGCAGGTTTTATTCGATCTAGATTTATTAGAATTGTACGATATAGCAGTGATGTTACAATTAATTTTATTACTACTCTCTTTGTTGAATGTCATATAGTATAAATAGTTATTATCTACGACAACATCACGATGTAAGTCGAATGTCAAATCTTTGCTTACAATTTCATCACTTTTGGGAAGAATTTGCATCTCTACTTCCTTGCAAAGGATAGCAAAGATTATGATGATACTCTTCAGTGACATTTTGTGATTGAATACAGATGAAGTCATGTTACCTTTAACATACATAAACATTCATCTTAACTTAAATTAAATATATATGAATTTCATCCTAATAATAATTAAGTAAACATTTTAGTTTATTATTTCCGTGATTAAATTTTTTTTTTTAATATTTATAAAAATTTGGAAGTGTTATGCCAATAATAATTCTTTTATGTAATAGTTCTCTTACAATAAGGTAACTAATTAAAATAAAAATTTACTTTATCAATCTAGATTAAATAACAGAAAATAAAATATTAAATATTTTTCAAATCAACTGTAAAATATTTATTATTTAATCGCTATAAAAACTTACTTTTAATAACTTTTTACGAGCTCACTGTAGTAAGGACGGCGTTGTTATTCAAGTCCAAACTAAATACTCACTGACTTCTTGACTTTCTTTCAAAAGATTTACAAGAAAAGTAGTAAGGAGATAAATTATAATCTTACTAGCATTCATTAACACGCTTCGTATGAATCAAACTTACTTTTAATTTTATCATTCGCTTCAAATTTATAAACATATTTATTAATTAAATAAAAATAATCATTTAATTCCTTATAAGATATTATTTCATTATACTTCATAATAATTATAATATAAAAACTTCTAATAAAAAATGAGAAGAGTACATACTTAATTTATTTAATTTACAATTTATTACAACTCATAGTACATATTTATTAAAAATGTAAAAGATTTATTTATTCACATTCGAAATTTCATGTAATTCACTTTATTTTTAAAATTTAAATAGTAATGATATAATACCATTTTTATATATGCAACTATAATTAACTTTTAGTATTGTAAATTAATCATAAAATAAAACAACATTCATCTGCACTGTAATCCTGATATTGACATTGTATACCAATGAACTCTACTTATCGTTCAATAAAATTTCCGCTGATTCGCATAATCTGTGAACTTTCAAAACTAATGGATACAACAGAAAAGATCGAGACGGTTTCTTCTCGGCTCTCTGTTAGCGGAGGATAACTAGTGTTACGCACTTAGATTTACAATTCCTATAGCAACGGTCGATAAGCGCGCTCGTCTCTTGCCGAGCTGAGCTCTCACATGACATTCCACCGTGCGTACTAGACCAATACTCTGCCACATTTGCGTGTACGTAACTTTGCATAAGAGGATTGATGATATATATGTATAATCGATTGTCTGTGAAAAGCGATTATATAAAAACAAGTCGAGATGATGAGAGCAACTCAAAATTAATTAATTAGTTAATTAACTAATTAGTTTACAGTTAAGAAGAAAAATTCGGAGATCGATTTATAAACAGCTAATTACGACAGAGTTAT
Organism: Eupelmus urozonus; assembly: GCA_900480035.1. Classification (NCBI taxonomy): domain Eukaryota; kingdom Metazoa; phylum Arthropoda; class Insecta; order Hymenoptera; family Eupelmidae; genus Eupelmus; species Eupelmus urozonus. The sequence goes on along the minus strand of UELX01000605.1, from coordinate 59,778 downwards.
TTACGAATCCACAATTATCGTCTTCAGTTTTGACAAACACTTCGTAAAATGTATGTAAGATAAGTTGACTAAAAAGTTTATTTTGAGATTTTGATAATATCATGTTTACTGGTCAATATTTTAAAATCACACAAATTTGATACATCTTTTAAAGCATTTATAATTATTTTTCAATATACTCAATATAATAATTAATAGACTCAATTTTGAAATTGAAAATAAAATATTTACACAAAAAATACTAAATTTGAAAATTTATAAATAAAATGAACTAAAGTAAAATAATCAACTAAATCCATGGAATATACGAATTTTATTATCAAAAATTCAAAGCTAACCTTACGTAACTAAAAACGGCTTTTAAAATCTACAAAAAAGTGAAGTATTGCCGTACAGATATTAAATTCATGTAAAATTCATGCAATCTCTTAGCAAAGAAATAAAGTTAAAACAAGCTTTACAGTCGAAAAAAACTATCAAAAACCCTAAAAAAGATCTCAAAATCATTTAAACTTTTATAAAAATTCGTTTACTTACTACATCCATACACTTTGAATAAAAAACTACTTTAAATAAATTTATCCTTCGAAATTTCTCCACAAATCCTATACAGACCCAACAAACGCCCAAACCTCAACAGCGCTAATCATACCATATCAATCCCAATCAGCAGCTCCTCCCAACCCCGCAAGAACCACAGCCATCCTCGGCAGATAAGCTTACCGAAAAGTCAATCGCGCAGCGCGTAAACAGAAAGAGGCGCTCCTCTCCGCTCCATCAGAAAAAGAGCGGGCGCAAAAAAAGAGAGCCTGGGCTCGCTCTCCGTGAGAAATAAAAAACGAGGAGAGCCGCATATAGCGCGCTCGGCGAACGCCACGTATATACTCTTTGCTCGGCGCTCTCGGGAAGAGCCAGAGACCTACATATTCCGAGGCTCTCGTCGGGCGCGCAGGGGCCAATGAGACGGCGCAATGTGGCGCGCCAAGCGGAGAGGTGGAGGAGCGCGCGCTTTGCGAGGCTCGCTGCGGCCTCTACGAGGCGAGCGCGCGCGATCCTCTCCGGCAGTAGTCCGCCGGCACTCCGCCAACGCAGAGGCCATCGCTCCCTCTCTCTCTCGCTCCCGCACGGTACACGTAGATACATATATCCCCGACTCGTCATTCCACTCTCGGCTTCCTTTTTTCCTTGCGCGACGAGTGTTCGGAGATACGAATTCCAGCTAACTTCGTGGATACTGACGGGCTGATCGCAGCGTCTACGCCGTTAGCCTTTTTTTTTTCATTTTTTTTTTCATTTTTCGTTTTGCGTTTTTCGGAGCGAAATCTCTAGTAGTCATGACTGGAAGTAAGTTGGCGTTTGTCCTGCTGGCGCTGTGTGGCTGCGCGCTCGCCGCCGAGCTCAAGGTGGACAAGGTCTACGTGCCGGAGGTGTGCGACGTCAAGTCGAAGAAGGGCGACCAGCTGACCATGCATTACACCGGCACGCTCCAGGACGGCACCAAGTTCGACTCAAGGTCAGTGACACCTTTAAAACACCTGAAGCGTGGGAGTGTACGGTTTTGCCAACCTCGCCGCTTTAAAAGTTTAAACTCGGCGTTTTTTTTTTTCGAGATGACTAATTCGCTGTATATAGATGAAGAATTTTACTTTTATTAACGGTGCCATTCGAGGAATTCAATGCAGTATTATATATCGTTCGAAATATGTCTAATATGAGGTAAAATTCTTGCGCGGCGTGGGCGATAGCGGATTCTGATATTATTGATACGTCCGCTCTCGGGTCGGCGTATTATCAGCTGTTCGAGCGGCTGGTTATAACTGGAGATAAACGCTGTAACGCAGCACGGCAATAGGGATCTGATTAGTTTTTGCGATTGATATAAAATGTTTTATGAGCGTGGGTAACGATTACGCCATTGTTCGGAGGAAAATGTGCCAAGGGTGTTATTAGAATCTGCACGTGAGTGGGAAGGCGAACGAATGAAATGGTTTCTCCGCGCTGCAGTTGCAGTTAGACGTCAATTTCGACGAATTGTGGTATCATAAACGCTTGCCTGTGAGAGAGCTTTCGAGCAATCTGCTTCAGCGGGCTTTGAATATTTTTGACGTTTGAGCAGGAATAATTGACTATTATCTACCTAATTGTCCATAATAGTTACCCTGAAAAAATTGACAATTCAAAAAAAATTTTTCAAACTTAAAATTATCGCGCGGTTGTAATTAGTATCAATCAGTGTCCTCTAAGCTTTTTTGCGGAGCTCCGGCAAAAAAGTGCGGCTCCCTCGCCGTTAGGCGACACAGAAGCAGCGCGCGGACTTGACGATAAATTACGGCAGCGCGTATAATGTAATAATATTTCCAAGAGCTTTTTTCCGCTAACGAGACCGTTCGGCGCTGAGATCTCCCGCAGGAAGTGAAAACTCCGCCCATTTAAACAGCTCGAGATCTCGAGATTATTTCTCATGAAATCCGCGAATTAGTCGAGGTTAAATGTATCGTCTCATTTGTTTGCTTAATATGAAATAAAAGACGTGTGCGCGTGGAAATCTTGCTTTAAAGATAAAGTGAAAGTCTCAGCTTTGATGCCGCGCTCCTCTGATTTATTTATCGCAATGCATCTACAGCTGTGAACTTGAAATGAAAGTCTTTCTCTCGCTGCGTGTACACGCGTAAATGTCAAAAATAGGCAGTTCAGTGGATTGTTTAACATCCCACATTCATCTTAGCTCTCACGAAAGAAATAAAATTCTTCATTCCTCATTTCATCTTTCTCAACAAAACTCAAAAGAAAATAGCATCCACTCCCAGTGATTTCCCGATGCAAGCAAGAAAAAAAAACACCGGCTGTGTAATAAACCGTGAATCCAGCGATATACCCCCGCGTCGTAATTTTTCTAACAACCATCCTGCCGCGAAAAAGTATACATTACACATCCACGGTCAGAAATTACACATGAAAATAACTAAGAGCCCATCCTCCGCGGCGCAACGAGCCGCAGCGCGTCGCGTGACCGTTACAAGACGCGTAGGCTGCCACCGTCGCCGCTTCCTTTTTCTGCCGCTTACTCACACACTCTCCCACATACGCGTACACACATACACAAGCGTTGCAAGCGGATCCGGGCAATCGCGCTCTCTTATCTTGCGCCACGTCGTCGTCGCGTCAGCGAGCTCGCTCGCGTCGTTGCCATATGGAAGTGATTTCTCATAGGCTTTCTCGCCGGTGAGCGCGCGCGACTTGCAGAGTGCAAACACGTGTGCGGCCTGAAAATATTTCAGGAGAAGCTTTTACGGGTGGGAGGGAGCGGTAAAAGTCGCCTCGCCAGGGGAAAAGTTTTGATGGCAGGCTGGAAAGTGGATTGAAAGGCAGGACGCGTGAACGATGGGGTTTCGCGCCCGGGCGGGCGCTCGAGTTGTTTCGGCTTTGAGTAAGAACGTTTATTGGTTTTAAGTAAGGACCTGTTGATTCGTTTTGACTTTTATGGATGAAGACGGCGAGGATATTGGAGGTTTTTGAGAATGGATTGTTTGAGGCGGATTATTTCGGTTTTCTTATTTGACGTATGCGTGAGAAGTTTTTGATTTCGGTCTAGTTGGTTAAATGATCTATGTGTACGATTTATTTTATGCGTGTTTCATTGATAAAACGTTATTTTATGATTATTTATAAAAAAAGGCAAAGTTCAATATCACCGATCAATTTCTATCACACGTTAAAATAACCATTTTTCTTCAAAAAAAAAAGAAAAAAAAAGCAACTCTATCCAAACACCAAAAAACGAAAAAATCTCAAGACAGCAGTTTTCTCTCGTCCGCCCGCCGGCATATCAAAAGCTCGCAAAAAAAACCTGTTCCACGTCGCCCTCACACTTGCGCGCTCGTTTGGTCGATATAACGTGTAACGCGATCGCGAGCTCGCAGCTCGAAAGAGACCCGCGAAACTGACGGATCCGCAAATCGCGCCGGATGGCCCGCAAAAAAACGGGGCCACGCGTACAACGACGAAATTGTTGCAGCGCGCGCAGCACGCGAACGGATTTTGGAGAGCTGTGGATCGATTTCGACGAGCGCGCAGCTGCGATCAACGCGAGGTTCGCTTTTCTATGATGTGACGTGTGAAATATATTTTATTTTTTTTTCTAGAGCGTGGGTTGGGATAATTTTGCATAGAATATGGAAGGCGAGAGGTTCGGTGGTATTGATGTATTTATTATGAGTTTGGGTATTATTAGATTTAATAATTAGTTTCGATAATAATACTTATTTCTCGTGGATAAATTTATTAATTCATTTGGAAAGTAAGCTGGTAGTGGGTTCAATTTTTAAGTTGGATTAGATTATGCATTATGAATTTAATAAATAATATAATAATTCTAATTTAGTTGAGAGGAAATTTTGTGATAAATTTAGTATGCTATTTTCATTTTTAGTAAATTTTTATTTTCACCCTTTATCTCTGTTTTTAAGATCTAAATCAATTCACTGATAATTATTAGTTCAAAATAATTTTGTAATTAATACTTTATGTATATATAATTTTAAAAAATTTTTTATCTTATATTTTTACTTTTTAAAGAAATTTTCAATTTCCTTCTGTCGCTGAAAGTGCATTTAATTATCAAAGTAATTTTTGACGAAGATGCCTGGCTGCCATAAAAATTTTCTAAAGTTTAGTGCAAGGGTTTAGCAAGAATTTTCTTTTACCCTAGCAACAGGATGCTATAAAAAGTAAATAAGGGTCCATAAAATACAAATTAAGGCTCTGGCAATATCATTTTTCTCTAAGCTAATAGCGCTAAATTGAACTATTCCAAGTCATAAAACCCCGTAAAATTGCATCAAATTTATCCTGAAAAATATTAAATTTCTGTTGCGTGGCTCATCCTTTAACAAACATTAATCAAGAATTTAATTCTAGTGGCTAATAAAAAGCTATCGCTCTACCAAAAGCAGCTGAAAATAATACAAAAAGAAACATAAAAAGAAAGTAAACAAATTCCTTTTTAAAATTCCCTCAATTACCGTAATTTTTCCCAAAAACAACGAAGCTAAATTTCAATCAATAAACATACAAAATCAAACCCATCCAAACGCCACCGAAACACAACCGTCCGCTCTCCACCTCCAAAAACGGACAATCGAAACCTGCCGAGCCAATCCCTCCGACCCATCTACCTGCCGCTCGCCTCCAGCAAGTGCGGCTAAGCTGACCCCGGCGACCGCGCCATAAAACTCTTGCCTCGTTACGCATACACAGCCGGAATCTACCCTTAGGTATGCGTGTTTTCCCCACTTTGAGTAATTAGCCTTCTTGCTCGCTCACCTCCGTATAAACTCCCCCTAATAGCTCCTCTCTGCCGAGAGGGTTTAGCGCTCGGCTTTTGCCTCTCCGATGTATTGAATGACGAGGCCGAAGAGAAAGAGAGGATAAAGTCCCGAGAGCTACGAAATTGTTTCGTGCAGCGGCGACCGTTATAAGTACCGTTAATGGCCCGACTCGGACATGCAGAGCTGGAAGAAAAAAATGAGAGAGGAACAGTTACGCACGAACGCGTGAACACTGCCGATAGACGAGTTTTTCAAACGCTAATGCTACGAGAGTATACATAGATTCACCTTTTATAAAAATCGCGTGGAGATTATCAAATTCTACAAAATGATCTTTGGAATACTACCGAATCTTAAAAAAACGCAAAGCAAAACTTTACATTCCGCTAAACGCAGCCGTCTATGAATTCGCCGAAAGAGCACGTGGCGAAACGTGACTAACAAACCAGCGATCCTCGCTCTCTAGTCTCGTTTATAAACACGTATAGCTCTGACCGCGAAATTTCGTTCTTGCCCTTTGGCTGCTTCTCCTGCTGCGAGCCGGAGGTCTATGAAATATAATTGCGGAATGTCGGGCCCCGGCGCGCTTTGCCGGCTTTGCGCTTATTATTGCTAAAGACGGCCGGCGTGTCCCTGTGTTTATGTACGAGAGTCTAATTAATGCGCTTTGCATCAAGCTGGCTCTTGCTCCCGAGCTTCCTTTAGGGTTTGGATTTGCGGAGGAATTGCCGTTTGTTATGTTTGTGGGATTATTGTATAAATAATTTTGATGAATTAAGGGGAATTTGGATTATTGGCATGTTTATTTTACGGCAGTTTCTTCTTTTGGGGTTGTGAATAATTAGTGAAAGTTTCTGTGATAAATAAAGCTAATGCATTAGTACATTCTAGCTAACAGATTATTTTATATTCGACTGCAAATACTGATTATTCATATATATTCAAACTTAATTAGTATTATTTAAACTATTCATATTTACTCGAATATATAATCAGCGTTATTTAGCTAAACCAAAATACCAAGCACAAAACGTATCCCGCGCTTCATTCCAGGAATCGCCGAAATTACAAACCGTAAATTACGCAAACTACAAATCAATCACTATTCCCCGTAAATCCAAATTTACCCTCCCAAAACGATTTACTACCCCAGCTCGCCACATCATAAAGCCTCTCGTCATCCCTCCATCAAATTTTTCCGTCCATCCATTCCCAAAAGCCATCCGCTCCGTAACGCGACTTATAAACTCGAAATTGGCCTCAGCCTCGCAAGCTCAGAAGCGAAACTCGCGCAAGCGGCTCGTCTGTGTTCGACCACCATTCATTCGTTTCCCCCTCGCTTCTATATTTATACCGCAGAGCGAGTGTTTTCTCGCGACGCGCGCGCGCGCATTCCGCGGCTGTTGCGGCTTTTTTCTCCTCGGCGCGCGCTTTTAATGCACACGCCTAGAGGAATTCGCGCGCGAGAGAGAAGAAGGCGAAGGGCGCGAAGAGAAACGCGCGCAATGTTAGCATTGTTCGCTGCGGAAATGGAGCGCCGAGTTATTTTTAATAAGGGCGCCAAGCGGGTAGTTTGGGATTAGACGTAATTTTGCGCGCGAGGTGGTGCGAGGTTCGTTTGGATTTTTCAATGTGGAAATTGAAAAAATTTTTTCGTTTGGGTTTGGCGAGGAGCGAGTTGGCTGTGGAGGGCTTATTTGAGAGTTGAATTATGAAGAGGGCCGAGCGGAACAATGAAAATGGGAAAATACGCTTGGAAATTTTTACTTCTGACCTCTCCCTGTTTCTTTGCTCGAAGCCTTTATTCAAGATAGATTTTATTTGATGGAAAGTGAAAATAAGTAAAAACAATATTTTCATCTTCTTTGAAATTGTGTTTCTTTATTTCGATAATTGCAGTCCCACCTATGAAAGACTTCGCCGGATGAAAGTGTATTCTATCTAAATTTCTTTTTCTCTAATAATTATAAACCATATTTCCCCTCTATGACCCAGAAAACTTTAATCGACACCCTCTCCCACGATTCTCTGTACTCGCAATTCTGAAAGTAATTCGAAATAATCTCCTGCTCATACAGCAGCAAGAAAGTAGAAAAGAAGCGTCTAAATCAAAAGCAGCTCTCGTCAGTATATGAAAGGCAACACGCGCTCTCTTTTTTTTTTCCTCTCGCACACATAAAAAAAACGCGCGCCGTGTTTTAGGGCGTCGATGTATGGATGCATGCATTCTCGCATTGACGCGCCGCGCGCTCGCTGAGTTTCCTTTCTCGAATCGGAGAGCTTTGCGGCTGCGTTCGTGAATGCGAAAGCTCGCTGTGAAACTTTAGGTGCGCGCGGGACAGAAAAAAAAGAGTGAGGGACAGACGGGGGGCATCAACTGTGTGCAAAAGTGTTTTGTTGGGCAATGTTGTTTTTTGAAAATGGCTGGAAGTAATTTTGTCAACTTCGGTTTATTGTTTTTTTTTTGTTTTGTTTACTTTTTATTTGGGATTTGTTAGAGATGAATTGTTGCTAAAATTAATGTTGCCTTTAGGTAATATTATTCTATCACAAAATAACTTACGGTATAATATAATTTTTTTTAAATATTTCAAATTTGTATGTATTATAAAAGAATTTTGGCTACAATTAATAATATTTTATGTCGTGAAATATAAAAATGTGAACTCTTTACTCAAACAATGCGATTATAACTCAGTTAATATAGAAGCTAGATTTTAAAAGATAATTATAGTCACAACTACTTTAATTTATTTACATACGCTACATTATCGGAAATCAATAAAAAATTTCAAGACTTGAAATATTAGAATATCTATCTGCATAAAACTATTTAAAGTACTTTTAATTTCGCGTGAAAGATTTTCATTTCAATTATTGACATAATAACAGCACTAAAAACTTCAATAATATTTACGTCTTCTCAATAATAAAAAGTATCTATTAATAAGCTATTCTAATAAAACGTTAATAAATTTAAGTAATAATTTTAATGAATTAAGTTCTTACAACTTCAAAATTCTTACAGAGAAATTTTTGGAAACTGACCTACTTAGTTTAATTACTTTAAACGAGAAGAGACAGCGTGTACACTCGAAAACAAGTTATTTGAAATTTCACGAAAACAGATTAACTTTTTACCCCTTAAAGTAAAAATTCAGCTTATCGAAACGTGGTAACTTCTAAATAAAATATCTAAAACCAACCGCGTACACAAACCCCTAAAACTAAAAAACTAAAAACTAGCAAAATTACTACATAAACTTCTAAAACCCATCCCAAAAGCCAACTTTCGAACGACCAAAAACTCGGCGCAAGTCAGCCAGCTCGAGCGCCTGCATTCAATTTTCGTTCCCGACCCAGCCAAACCCGTGACTTAGCCTCCCGTCAACCTTATCGTCCTTCTTCAGTGGGCTCTTTGACGCGTCTCCTTGGAGGAGCGTCGAAAAAAGTGTCGAGATACCGCGCAGCTGCTGCCAATCGCATCCCGAAAACTCGTCGCTCGTGTCAAGGGGCTCCCTTTCTCTCTCTCTTCCCCTCTGGTCGACTGGAAAATCGCGACTCGACTCCAGCGGTCCGGAGATAAGAGGGGCCTTGGCACATTCAGTAGTGGACTCTGATAAGCGCTTATCGCTGGGTCTAGGATGAGAAGGAAGAAAGAAAGACAGGCGGTAGGAATGGATAGAAGGGAGTAATGGAGGTGGATGGATTTGATAGTTGAGAGACGTGTGGGATGTAGATGACTTGGGATTGGTCGTATGTGTCGTTTCTTTTAGAAATGGTGAGGTAAGATATTGGCACTTCTCAAATCGCCCTTACGTGCTTGTCTGACTCCAGCAAGTAATTGATCCATTCTCAGTCGATCTTTGAGTAACACGCGATGTTTTTCTAATTTATGGATTTGTCAATCAATCAGTTAACTTATTAACTATTTAATAGATTTTTACTTATCTCTTCGGAAAAAGGCTGCCCTTATATTAGCCGGTTTTACTTATTATGTATACTTGGAAGAGGATTAATTCAAAATTTCATGATATAAAAATTCATAAAACCTTTACGAAGTATACCATGCGCACAGGTGTATCACATGCAGCCTTCAGAAGCACCGTCATCAAAATAAAGAATGAAAACGGTTAATTACCAGCGTCATCGTCTGAACAAACCCAAGCATATCAAACAAACCCCTCAAAGAACAAGCATCCCCTCGCAAGCACAATGGAATCATCATCAAAGTCCGAGCACAAACCCAACCAGCCACTCGACATCCCTTAAAAGTCTACTCCACCATCCTCTCCCGTCTCGACAAGAAAAAAAAAAGCCACCTGAACTCCCCCACTCGTTCGCTATTCCTTTGCGCATCCGAAACCGATCCGCCGTCGCTAATTGCGAGCTCTGCGGGCTCGCCTCGTTATAACGCTCCGGCTCTCGTATACAGGCAACATAACGCGCGCGTGGGGGTGGAGGCAAAAGCGCCAATTTGTAGTCTGCCCTCGCACAATGCTGCGTTATTGCGCTAAACGCGCGAACCACCGCGGGGAAATGGGTGCGTGTATACGCACGGTCCTTGCGGCTGGTCCCTTATGGGACACCCAGTGCGGTTTCCTCTTTGCCCACGCAGTTGTTGGCTTGCTGGTTTAGGAGATAGTGTGCGTTTCTTTTGTTGCCGTGCTTCTCTTTTTTTTCTCTGATGCTGGGATGCGTGTTTTTTGTTTGGGGCGGTTCTATTGTCTTGTTTTCGCGTTGCGGGAGTTCGCGGGTTAACTGTTTAATAGCGTGCACTTTGGGAGAAGTGGGTAGTGTTGGGTGAGATGAGGGTGCTGATAAAGCGGTGTGGGAGGTGGTGTTATGAATTATAAAACGGATGTTTTTGTAAGGAGTTATGGTGTAAGTTTGGTTATTGAGAGAAGTTTAGGGTGAATCATATATATTTTTCATATTTTAATATTCTTAGCGTAGAATTTATCTAATAAGTATGTTTTTTTATGTTTCAGGTGAGTAAAAACTATCGTTATCCGACGAACATCCACTACAATATGTAAGTTTCAACACTTTGCTCATAATGCCGTAATGATTTCATTGATCACATTCATTTATTCTTCTTTTCAAGAGTTAACACAATACAACTCGTAATTTTGACTTCTAAAATATACTTGCTTTAACAATAACACAAAACCATTCTGTACGATCCTTTTGAACGAGCAGAAACTTCATTTAATTAAAAGAAAATTCGTCCAAATAATTAAAATTCCCAAAAAACGTGGCATTTTGCCGTATGTGCTACCTCTGCGACAAAGCCGCTTTGAGCCCCTGTGCTCCACCTGGCATCGTCAATTACAATATTCTATTTGTCAAATTACGCGCGGTACCCTGAAAAAATAACAGCCATTTCACTCCTTTTTCAAAATGAAAAAAAAACAAACCTAATGAAAAGCACAGCTCAACGCCGAGCCTCCACCTCCTCCTCTCCCCACCCAAAAAAAATGCAAATGGAATATACAAGCACACTGCGGGAACATAAAATGTATACATGTACATAATCCCGTTCGTAAAATGAGGTTCGTTGTAACGAGTTTTTTAGCCCTTTCTCTCTCTTTACCGCTGGGAATCAGCATGCGCGAATTAAAATCCGCACGCTTGATCATCGCTCCGCGTTATGCGTCAGCGAATTCTGCGTATTTCGCGTGCTGCCTGCACGCGCGGTGGATTTAAAATAAATGTCGCGCGCTTTGTCCCCGGGCTAGGGTAATGGAATACGTCACGTAATTAGGGTATTGCATGGCATTAATCAACTTTTTCGGATACAACTGTGTTTGCGAGCGGCACGTGTGAAGGCCGCGTGTGCGACGTCGAAAATGAAATTGGTGTATTTTGGCGACATGGCTTTGTATTAAAAAAGTTTACCTTTGAAATTTAAAATTCCACGTTGATCAGCATTAACGGGATGGAAGTTAAAATTGAAAATCGGAATTTCCTCCTGTGTATTTTCGACTCGTATTAAATTAATTACTCTGTATATATTTAGAGTCTGTCAGACGGTAAATCTGGGAAATAAAACTTTTTAAGGACAGAAGAACCCTTTTACGATAAAAGCAAGCTAACGTTAATTTATATCCTGTGTGTAATTAAATACGTTCGTATAAAAATCGTTCTATTTATACGGATCAGTTCAAGAACGAAACCCGTCCCGATGCCGCGGCTACACCGGTTTTAATTTCATTCCACCTCGAAAACATCCATCGAAGCACCAGCGACATTCCAGATATAGTCAGGCAAAGCTATCGAATTATCAAGATTCCCAATCATAATCAGTTCAATTAAAAATTAACTTCCTCTCTCTCGCTCGTTCTCTGTCTCCGACCTCGAGTTTTTCGCCGATAATGCAGGAGTAGATTTTAATTAAGAAACAAGATGCACTCGGCCTTTATAACGAATGTACACTGAGCTAGGGAGAGGAGAAGGCGAGCAGCGGCGGCAGCATCTCTAGATTTAATTAGTGTCTCGAACGGAAAGGGAGCAAAACCAAAGGCTTCGAAGAGATAAGTCGGGGATGGTCCAAGCGAAAGAAGAAGACGAATGCGGGGGTGGCGGTTGGGTGGAGAGCGGAAAAAGGGTGATTATCGAAGTGGAATGGAGAGAGAGATCGAGATCAATTGGATGCTAGGTGAGAGGATTGGTTTTTTGAGGTGGGAGGGAGGAGAGTCCGAGTGGCAGCATGTTAAGTGAAAGTTGCAGTTTTGGATAATAATATAAAAAAGAACTTGTTGTGGTTTTTGTCTAAAAAAATAGTTAGATTTGAACATTTGCTAGGTGTAATACTTTAAATATTTAATTTATAAAATATCCATGATCAAGATTTGTTCATAAAATAATTCGACTTCTAAATTACATTCTTGAATTTGATTGTTCTAATTTTGTTCATCGGTAACATTTGATGAGGATTCGAAGAAAATATCTTCTTAATGTGCACAATACAAATTCTTGTCGACCGAGAAGATCGATAGAGTTCTTTTCCAATTAATTTTAACGTAATTTACTTTAATGAAAAGTTATTTTCAATACTGATAAAAATATATGACTCTTTCCGAGAAATATAAACGTTGTACAGCTTTTACAAAATATAAACAGCTGCAGCTGTTTATACATCGACTAATGAGGATAGTAACTCAAGTAAACTATATAAAATGTTGTATCAACATTGAGCGAAATGTTAAAACTTCAATACTTTCCTCAAATTAATAATCACTATAAAATATTTTAATAAACATATAAAAATGATACATTAAATAATAAACTTAAAAAACATAACACTGAAACAAACAACTACTAGAAAATAAAATCCCTAAAGAAAACATAATACTTATCACCAACCCCCCCTCCCCCGCCAAATTGAAAAAAACCAACTCAAAAACGCCAACCCAGATCGTCCCTCTCAAAATCCTCAAACTTAACGAGACACGCGCTCGGCGCCGAAAAAAATCCCGCCACTCGAGCAGGACCTCACCCCTGGCCAAACGCGCGCGACGTTTAAATGTTTCTCCTCGCTCTCGCTCAGAACGCGCAGCATTTCGCTCGGCTCGGCACGACCCTGCCTTTATATACCGAACGTGTTTTCCGTCTGCGCACACACAAGGACTCTTAATGAAAAGCGTATAAAACGTAAATTAGCGGAGCGTTGCGGATTCAGGGCGCGCGGAGGATGTGTCTGCAGCCGCAGCCGCGACCGCTTGAGTTTCTAGTCTCGCGCGAGAGCTGCCCGTTGTAAATAGAATATTTACCTGTCGACTTTTCGAGAAAAAAAAAGACGCGAAATTCGTGAGGTCGGGTATATTTTTTTTCTGGGGGACTGAGGCAGTTTGAATTGGGGATGGGTGTGCGATGATTTATTTTTGGTACTTAGGAGCAGGCGCGCTCGGGGTTTTAAAGCGGAATGGAATGATTTTATTTAAGGATGTGGGTGGAAAAAATAGAGTTGTGGAACGTTAAATTTGAGCGGTGAGATGTGAATTTTGGAAAATTTTAGAGGGTTAAATTCAGACGTAAAGAGTTGTATTGAGGTAACAAGGGTGAAAAATTGTGTTAAATATAAAAGTAAAAATTTGTTCACATTGCTAAATTATTTAAACTAACATAATGAATTCCGCCGAATTAATTCAGTAATAAAAAGAAATTCAACTGCTTTTATTCTAAAACTTACGTCCCAACAATCCCCAGCGAAAATTATCGATCAGTTTTACACACTTGACCAAACAAACTTGTTTTCTTGAGAGAAAAAAAAGCATTAAACTGCGTCAACATCGTACCGTCACGTAAACTTCTTCGCAAGGCGCACATCAAAGTTCGATGGAAAACACATACAGTTAAGCTGCGGTTGCTTTCATCGGTCGACGGGCAAACGATTCGGTTATCGACGAGTTTGACGGTTAATTAGCTCTCGTTTACCTCGCATCGCCGCGTCTCGCTCAATTCGAAAGTGGATCAATTAATTATGCTACGTCAAGAAGAAAATCCACGCGCAACATTCGATACGAGCTTAATTTTCTTTTTTACGTGTCTATATTGATTTCTGCTCAGGTCGAGCGAAAATGTTAAAACGGAGAGGAAAGAATAATCCACTCGACTATACTGCTTGTTTAATTAACGCGATTATGGGCGGGCCAGAAAAAGCTCGACTTTTTTGCAATTTTCGCTTGTTTGGTTTTCGAGAAGAATAATTCAGCCCTAATTTTTTAATTACCGTACCTGAACTCGATATTTTCATAGTCAGTAAATAGACTGTGATATCATACATTTGTAAAATAAGCAAAATTCGATGTTTGAGTAAAAAAAATTATTAAACCTTCATTACAGTTGGCAAAGACAAATATAGAATAAAACAGTAAAGTTCTTAAATAACCAAATTACCGTTTTTTACAATCTATAAAAATCCAACATAACCAATTCTCAATATACACCTCTCCACTACTCCACCTCATTACCATTCTACCTCATCAAAAAAAAAAAAAAAAAGCATCACTCATAAAACACCAAAATTCACTTACCCCCCTCCCACCTACCCAGAAAGTAGCCCCGCCGCCTTATCAGAAATTCACCTCCATCGTTCACTCAACCATTTCCTCTCTCTCTGGCCTCAATTTCGAAAAATTTCGCCGAAGCAATCTCCCGAAAAATCCGCATCGCGCTGCAAAGCTCCCTCCCACTCAGCCAGATTAAAATCGCTTCCCAGCGCTCTCTCTCTCTCTCTCTCTCCGCGAGGCTCCACATAGGCGAGGTTTTCAATTAAGCCGCATATTGTTCGACTACTCGCGCGCAAGACAAGCGCCGCGCCAGATGTCATTCAACAAGTCGGCCCGGCGCCTTATCAAGAGAGCGCGCGGCTCGACTCTGTCGTCAGCCGCGCCGTCAATTTACATGAACTATGACGGCGCGCGTTGAAGCAGCCTCTCGATCGGATATCGTCGCTTGCTGGGAGAGGTTTGAGATGTTGCCGAGAGCGAGTGTAAAGCGAGGATTTGGAGATGCGGTGCTTTAATTAAATACTGCCTTTGGTATCAGTGTTATCGGGTTACAGGCTGGTGGTTGTTAAATTTTGGATGCGGCGTTATTGCTGCAAGCTCTAAAATGAGTGTATGGGAGTAATATAGTGGAGGCGTCAAGAAACAACGGTTCGATAACGTCCAAACATACACGTCGAACCCGCATTAAAATATCAGCCCCTCGGCAGCATCGATCCGCATTCCTTGCTACTCTATTCTCTAAAACGTCAAGCCGAGTTAGCGTCTAAAAATCCCGAGCAGGATTACAATCTTTCTCAAGCAGCCGGAAAACTCGTTTAAAGACAACGCGGCGGCCGGTGTATTTACGAGCTTGGCAATGTATTCATCCGATATATACGCGGGCTCTAGAGGCTGTACTGCGGAAGAGTGAGACATTCTTCCGGAGCTAGGCAGCAGGGCGTATACACGTCGATTCATAATTTAAGAGATTCTGTGGCCAGATTGATGCGAGCAGGCTTTAGTGGAGAGCCGCTCCTGTGTCTCTATCAAGAGAGTAAAGGTGTATTATCGGGTGCTTGTCAATCGCTCTTTTCCTTCCGCCGACGTGTCTTTATTTTGCGCTGCTTGCTCGGGTGGTTTTAAATTTTGATTGGTGATAGGATCTGGGAAAGAATAGAGGTATATAGATTGATTTGAGCAGAGCGTTTGAATATTTATCAAGCTTCAACTTTACCAGGCAATTCATTACTCCACATTACCATAAATCTACATATCCGAAAAATAATCCTGACTCGTTTAGACACTACAAACCACGCAAACAGTTAGGCATAAACTCCGGTGACTTTCCTCGTACAAAAAAGGAGCAAGTCCAGAAATCCTTCAACCCACGTCACGCGCTTCTCGTATTAGCATTTTGAAACAGTTCCTCATTCCGCAATAAAACCACGCTGCCATAAGCGCCGGTTAAATTCAGCCGATGTGCTCACGCAACTAGCACTAATCCTCTCGCGTCTTGGTAATGAAAAATTCAGGCCACGACGCTGGAGAGCGAAACATCGGCCATTAAATTGCGATGCGAAAACGTGGCGCTGGGCCCCCGCGAGTGAGCATGAAAGTTTCATCGCCAAAGGATATTCGCGGAAGCTTCTCTTCTTTAATGCAGTCGCGTAACGGTTTGTCTAGGGTCCGATAAATTAGCGACTTTTTTACATTTAAATCGGCTTGAACTGGGAGCGCGCGACCGGCCTTTTTTTATTCATTTTTTTTTTTTTTGTACTTGCAAATGGCGTTTTTGTTGGAGAAAGGCAAGGCTGGCTTGGCTGAAAGTTGTTTTTCTGGACCTTGTCGAGTGCTTTATTTTTGGAAGGTTGAATTTTGACGGATAAGAATGTATTTTTTGTCAAGGACTGCTTTTTTATAATTAATGAGGCGCTTGAATATTTTAACGAATCCTGACTTCTTTTCGAAAATTAGTAAAATCAGATAAATATAAATTTAGGCGATCTAACTTTCTCTACACCGTTCCAAAATCGTTTGATAGAAGTCGGAACAAAGGCACACACGGATTTTTCCTTATTATATACGTTACTACGTCGGACGCAATAGAATCGATTGTGGTTCCTACGTTCCCCTCACCCCCGCGAAAGCAATTCCATTAGTAGTTTCGGCGGAAAAGAGAAGAATGGACGGAGGAAAAGCCAATAGGGGTTTTCGATTCCACAGAAAGCTCGTACGACGACGACTGAAAATAAGCAACTTATGATGGGTTTAAGCATGGGAAATTCGTTGTGCGAAATGAAAACGATTGAATCTATTGAGAAAACAAAATACCATCGGGACGGAAGTTGTCATTGCAAAGTAGTCTATGTGATCGGGGCACTGGAGTATAATTTATGTTAGGCTTATATGAGTGTTATAAATTTCTGTGAAGTAAATGATATTCTTCTTGATTCTTAATTTAATTACAGAACTGTATAAATTTCGGAATATTGCACAATGATTTAAGAGCATATGCAAAAATTGTAAATTATACTTTTGGGCTAAAAATAGTCAGAATAATTTTAAAAGTTTCACCATTAGCATTTAGTAGTTAATTCAAAAATAATGATCTTGATCATTTTATTACTTTTTTGTAATCATGTAAAGACTGCGATTGCAGTAACAACATATTACCTTATAAAATATTGCGTTTTTTAAGTTTGTATTCCAAATATTCGCCAAACTATGACTGCAATTTTAAACTCCCAATATGGTCAATAAGCAAATCATGTTATTGTAATCTAATCTAATATAGCTTTATATTTGAAATTATTTTAGGTTATAACTAGACTCTAAAAACGACTACTGTAATAGATTATATTAATAATAAAATAATATAAATAAATTCTTATTAATATAGATATATTTCATTTTTATTTGGATTATTTTTTTTTAGAAATTTTCATCAAGTGCACATTATTAAATATTACTTTAAACAAGCTAGAAATAAATTACACGAATATTATAATATTTAGTTGATAAAGTAATATTAATAACTTATAAATAAGTCGGCTAATAATAAATTTGTTAAATAATTAAAATTGCTACTACGAAAAATTCATCGCTCTACAACATCAGAAATGCTATATTTTTTGTGTAAAACCAAATTTGACAATGAGAATTTTTATTACTAAAAACGAAGAATTTACGCAATCATGATAATGATATAACTATACAAAAGATTTTCGCGCTGTCTTTTATTTTTACTTCTTCTTAATCATAGATATCTCACTAGATTGTGCAGAACTACTTTAGACTTCCAATCTAAAAAAAACTCTCTTAAAAAAATTACCACAACATACTTCTTCCAACCACACTAACCACTCCTCGAGGAAAACCCCTTCACTCCAAGAAAAATAACCGCATCGGGAAATACGAATCGACTCTCTCATGTGCGTGTGCATTCGAGGGTACACGAAGATAGCGAAACACGCGCCCAGGGCCACAAGGGAAGAATAGCCGAATTTCGCTGAATTTGGTCCCGCGAGGGTAAGACGCCGCGCAGCCGCGACTCATCGATCCTCGATTCGTGCTACGCGAGCCTTTTTTCCATCCTCGCCCCTTTAGGGTAATGTCTTATTTTCCGGCAGAATGATGCCAGCGCCTGAGCGATGAACCGTGTTTAGAGATGGACAGGAATTTGTCGTGTTGAAGGGACGTAGATGAGTGATGGTGGATTTTTTTTCTTTTTTAGATGGATTGAAATGTGTGATTTTGACATCTTTTTTAAAAGGAGGATATTTTATGGTTTGAAAAAAGAGGAGAATATTTTGTTAATTTAAAGAATTACAACATTTTCTGGAATAATTTTTACAAACGATACCTACAGTAACTGATTAATCATAAAAAGTCTGTCAATCAATATAACACTAAGTAACAGCCCAAACCTAATACATCACGTCCCAGCGTATTTCAACTCAAATCTCTAAACCAACATCATAAAACTTCGCCAAGAAATTCCTCCCCGGACGATTATATCCCTCCAGCGGAGAGAAAAAAGCGAAGAACCGTACATCGCTCGGAGTCACGGGAGCGATGCTCTCTGGCCTCGTCGGTGAAAAATCGTCGACGCGTCGCGCAGTCCGAGCGATTGCTCCCTCTCTCTCTCTCTCCTTCCATCAAATATTCATACGCGGCGCGCCAGGTAAAATAGCTCCGTTCGGCCGATAAATTTAGCGCTCGCGGAACGTGCGCGGAAGCTGAAAAATAATCTCGAGCTCTTTTCTACATTCCAAGTGTGTGAGGGCTGCGTGCGAGCTAGCGCGAGATCGAAAGATCTTTATCAAGGAAATAAAGTGACCGGGGGGCTGGAAATATATAGTACTGATTTTTCGTGCGAGAGAGGAATGTGCGAGAGGAGGGTTATTGAAATATGGTGGAAGGGATGGTTTACATTTTAATGAAATATTTTTTATTAATGTCGCGGACGCGGAAGTGTGAGGTGGGTGCTTCGTGTTTTTGATGATTTTTGATGAATATTACATTTGAAAGGAGTAACGTTGGATAAAAAATTTAAATTTTTAATGGTGTAAGAGTTACAGTTTTAGTTTTTAATTTCTGTCTAAAAGTATAATTAATATTAGAATACCATATACAGTTAAAAATATTTCGTATTTCGTAATTCGTTAAAATTAACGTAAAATTTTCGTAATTTAAGCATATAATAAAAGCATTGAAAGAACGATTTTTTTCGTCAAATAGGTCTAGAACTTTTACAACGATTTCCTTTTCGTAAAATACGGACACACTTTCGTACAATTTTCGTCAAATACGGACAAAATTACGAAACATTTTTAACTGTGAATAAGATTAATAGTGCAAGATGCTTAATATCGCACTTCCGCGTACTAAAGACATTTTAAAACTACCACAACGTCACCTTCCACCTTTAACGGCGAAAACCACCTTCTCAAACCGCACAAAAAAACACCCACATCTCATCCCTCACCCCAAACAAAAAGCCTTCAAACAAAACCTTCTCTTACTCTCCGCCAGAGCACGTCAAAACCCAGCTCTTATTCGCTTAAAATTCAACGCAGGATGGGCTAAGCCGCAGTAACCAGCTCGCTCTCTCGTACACGATGCACTCAGGAGGCCGGGTCTCCCTCAAACATTACAAAGAATTAGAGAGGGTGGCGGACGAGTAGTCGCGCAGCTAATTAACAGTGCACTTACGCCGCGCGGCGCTGGCCGCCTTCTTTCACACGTATATACGTGTCTGCTGCGTGCGGCCGGAGTTTCGTACTCGAGCCAAATAATTAACGAAAGCGGCATCGCCGGGCGTAGCGAAACCAACTCAAATATTTACTGACGCGCGGAGCAGGCTTTTTGGGAGGGTGGCGCAACTCGGGGGGTTAGAGAGCTTTTGGACAGGGCCGAGAGAGGGAGAGAGCTTTTGGAAGTTTTGGCAAAGGTTGATGAGCGATTCTGGATTGATTGTCGGGATTAAGCTTTTGAAGATCGTGGGAGGTTATGTTTTGAAGGAATCGACGACGATGAAATACTTTTAGAAGCTGGAATATTTTAAGGAAATTTATTTTAACGATAGGATAAAAATATAGGTAAATATTTTAATTATTGTGTTTTACACATTTTCAGAATTATTCCTGTTATCGCATTGTTATAAGTTAAATGATAAGCTAAATAAATTGGTTCATACAATAAAAGATCTTAATAAATACATGGAAATACTATATCGGCTGTGACGTAAATGGGAAAGAACTGCTTAGGACATAATATAGTTAGCACTATAACATGATGAAAGGAATCAATTTTATGGACTTTATATGGCTTACTAACTTCTAAATTGATCTTATTCACTCACTTTACTCTCGCTCATTAGCATTGTTATAAAGATTATTTGATTTTAGATATTTCAATCATTTTATTGTCATTTAGCATTAATGTACTTAATTAATTTTTAATTTACTAATATCACAATAAATTTATTTTCCAAGAAATTTTCATTGGCAAGTTCAATCAAGCACCTTTATCGTAAAACATTGACTCTAAAATGAACAGTAATCGTTAAAATCACAAACGACAACATAATATGTAACAGCGCGTTAATCACACGCTCATAGCACCGGAATTTTGTAAAATTACTTTTTTCTGCATACACAGCTCAATGCTCCGCACTTTATTTTTTGTCGCCGGTTATTTATGGGAATGCGTTATTGAAAGTGGCAATGAATTTTTTTGAGAATCAATATTTGACCACGCGCACGAGCTGGAAAAAAAATCGGATTCGGAAAGCCATGCGCCAGTTGTTTTTCGGCCTCGCGGGTTTATATTCCGGTTTGTATTGGACAAGGGTCAATACGCGCAGTTGCGCGCACATTTTGAGGTCGAATTTTGCCAAAATTAAGATATTTCCGTTTGCCGGTATTTGCCGAGCGATTTGTCGTAGTTATGGAAACTAATACATTTTTATTTTAGATAGCACTCGGCATAAGACCGTTTTGTATAAAGTATTTCAGATTGTTAAATAAAAGAAAACTTTTTCTTACCTCAACTACTATTTGATATTATTTATTCAACTCTAATGCAGTAGAGGATATTTTACTTATTAAACCTTTAACTAGACAGTTAACAAAGAAAGATTTTAAGATAAAAATTTTCGAATTTAATTTTAAAAGAAAGTACAAATTATATATAAAAAATACATTATCTTTTTTCAAAATTATATTTTTCATAAGTTTTGTTCTTTAGTTATACTGATAAATGTTCAACGAATATAATAAAGCCCTTAAAGATTAATATCAGATAGTAAATAAAAAAAAATTTGTTAGAATTTAAATGACAGTTTCTCTTATCTAACAATTCTATTTTTACATAATTCATACATATGATCTCAACAATCGTATTAAGTCTAAGCAATCTGATTATGTATATTCATAGAGCCAGGTCAATTTTAGTGAGTGAACCGTCTCAATAAGTTCGTAAATAATATCAGGTTACTTAATAAGATTGTTTCATACGCTTGTACCAGCGTTAATTGAAGTTCTGTTATATAGTAATAAACTTGCTGCAGTGTACAAAACTCGTTCAAAACCTTACCCAGTAATTCTCGCAGCTGTCTATTAATTATATCTAGATTAATCACCACTTACCCGTAAACTAAGATTTAATCGAATGACTGCTTTCAAATGTTCAAGTAAAAAAAAAAACGAAAAAACAAGATCTATAAATGCGTCCCCATTATACTTAACGAAACTTTTGGTATTACTTTCCTTCGATCCAAATATATAACCATTCTCATCCATATAAGGAATGAGGTCCCGTAAAAAAGCGCCATCAGCTAGCAAAATCGTTCTCAAAATAACCACCTCGAAAACAAGGCGAACCGGTAAAGTAAAAAAAGCCATACAGAGAAAGGACGGCCGCGAAATTTCGGTCAGACGGAGCACTGAAATCGGGCCAATAATTTTCGACCTTTGTCGTCGCCCATATCTCGACCGTCTGCGTCCGCATTCCACACTTTCACATTTCTTTCGCGCTTTCTGGCTCACCCCAAACAAGAGTAGAGAGATTTGGATGTTGCGCGTACGGGTATATATGTGTATTTGTGAGTGTGTGTGTGTGTGTAAAATGGTAAAAATTTTTGGTCGAACGGGCGCGGATGGTATTGACAACGAAGCGCCTAATTAATCACCAAAGCCATGATAATTTAGGGGGCTTTTGGGGGTGATAAAGGATGTTTTCCGGAAAATGGTGATTTGTTGCTTCTATTTTGAGTTTGAAGTTTTTATAGGGGATATTTGAAAGAGCTTTTTGGTATTTGCGACGATTTGCAAATATGTAAATTAGGGCATTATTATTGCTGAATAAAAAGGGAGAAAAGAACTCGATTCAAAAAAGTTAATTCAGCCAACTATATTCCTTTTCATAAGTCAAAAAGTAAAAAGTTCACAGTTTCATCCTCTCTTATACATCGTCTATACTCAAGGGATAGTAGTATATAGTCTGCTAACTCTTATCCGAAATTATTCATCATTCAGGGAATTCCAACGAGATCAAACTTTCCTTGCTCGGATTTTCGTGCCACTAAAACCTTTAACCTGCTACAGTTTTATCTTAAATTTTTCATGAATGGACCGTTTCACTTTAACTTTTCTAAAATTAGAAAATTCTTATATTTATTCGATTCAATTTCTTACAAAGTTTTTCCGCATTTCTAGAATAATAATAATTACGCAACTTACTTTCTTTACGACGCATCAAATAAATGTCATCTAAAAATCATGAATCACTTTACGATTCCCAATTAAATATTCACTCAAACCACAACAGCAAATGCTACACTATTACTCAATATTCTCCAAACTAACCTTAGCTGATTGATGCTCTTCCACAATAAGAAAAAAAATTCTCACGCGATAAATTCTCGAGCAATTCGCGCTCCATTTAAAAAAAATCCATGACAGCACGGCAAGACTTTCTCGTCTGCTCGTTACCGCCTCGGGCAATTTTCTCCACTCGCATATAGCACGTGTACAAGTGTATGCGCGAGCGAGCGGAAAAATACGATTTTACACCCCGCGGCTGTGGAACGTGGACCCTGAATCTTTAGTCCAGTTTGCTCGCCTCATGTTTTCTCTGCTCACCTGGGGTAATGCTAGAGGGCGAAAAATTGCGGTATATACATCGGGGAAAGCTTTTTGGACTTGATAGGCGTTGAAACATTGTAGATTGGATGTTTGATAACTTGCGGATAGAGCGATTTTAGGTTGTGAGTTAGTATAGCGGGTGTTACGATAACTGATTAAGAATTTTGACGATTATTGAAAGTTACATAGATTACTTTTATTGCTTTATTTCATTTTTTTATTAAATATATTCTTTTCAAATTTGATATCATCTCTGCAAACTGCACTTAACACATGCATTGGCTCAAATCAATAAGATAAGAAACGATCTCAGAGCTTGCGCGCCGCGAGAAAGTGATTACAGCGCTGTTCGCCGTGTCTATAATAACTCGATTGCACTTTGCCCGGAGGGAGGTGGATGGATATAGAAGAGCCGCGCTTGCGAGCGCGCGAGAACTTTGCTCTTCGTCTGGATAAACATCCAGGACTTTTTGTTAGAGACGAAGGACTCTGGATTTCATCTCGCTCGCCGGCTTGTGTACATAGTTTCCAGTTTCGTTTTTCGATAAGAGATGTTGAGTTTGTGTTTTGGCAACTTTGATTTTGCGGCGAAGGGCTTTTTTGATGGGATATAGTTTACCTTCTGAGAGCCGGGAGGATTAATGCCAATCAAAGAGCTGTGATTATATTTGTTCCAATTATTTCGTGTGTGTTTTCCATTCTAGTACAGGCCTAACAATCGAATGAAAATTATCGGATTGTCGTCAATAGAGTGCCGATGTAAATTTGCATTCTGATATTAATTTTATCTTGCGAAAATGCAGATTAAATTATTGTATGATAATAATACCGAGGATATCGATGATATGATCGATTTCAAAAATAATATAATAATGGATTTATTTTAATGTCGCTTGCGCTTCTTAATTTATATTTTATTATTTTTTTATGACGTTTTCATAATTTTTATTTTGAACTGCAGTTTTTAATAAATTGATAAAATTTTAATGTTATTTCATGTTTAATTAGAAAGGTAAAATGCCACTAAAATAAGTCTCTTTATCCATTTTATTTTGCTAATATTACTGTCGTACGGGAATACAAATCTGAAAATATCTTATGATGTATTTTTAATACTTTTTTATACAATTCATCTGCAACCATATTGATTTTACTCGAATCTATAGGCGATACATTTGTAATTCTAAATACTTTTAAATTTATAAATAAATTTATGATGCTTTTATGTATGCAATATAATAAACTTGACGTTTTTTCTGTTTCAGGTAAGCGACTACAAAAATTGCAAAATCTCATCTGACAACCTTTCGAAATACGTAAGAATTACCATACCTAAATATTCAAAACCTAAATAATCAATAATAAAAACAGTAACTTCTTCGACAACAAAATTTCGCAAACTTAGCAGCGCCATTCTCGAAATACCCATCCAACCAGGAAGAGAGCTGCTCGTTGCAATTTAGCACTCGTCCTAGCAACCACACACGCGCGCACACATAGCACCATACTTTAACTTTTCCAGCGCGCGAGGAGCATAAGAACGCACTCTCTTCCAGCAATAAACTTCCGCTCGCGCATATTCTCGCACTCAAACGGTCTGCTACGAGCTGTAAAAGGCGCGGGCGTTGATTGTAAAAGGGGGAGCGGCTCCACTCGTAAATTCTCTCCACGGCTGTAAGATGCGATCGGGATGATGCTCGCAGAGCGGCCGAGGTATAATGAGAGAAGAGAGTCCTTCATCGGAAAGTTGAGATTTATGCGAGAAGAAGCGAGAGTAGACCGAGTTATGAGGAAAAGTAATGATTGTCCGCGCAGTGCTTGAGCTCTCTTTCTCTCTCGGCTCGTCCGTTTGTCACTGAGGTGGCTGCGGGAAGACAAAGGAGAGGAAATAAATTTTTCTAAACTCGCAGAGCGAACTTTATATTCGCGGAGCGGAAGAGTTTTTTGAAGAAGCGGGAACGCAACTTGGGAATTACTAGGGTTAGCACAGCGTTGCGAGGAATGATGATTCGGACATTTCCCCGGTTACTTTACACGTGTTTTTGCGAGAGTTTAAGATGAGATGGTTAGAAGTTGTGAAACTGTAAGTTCGTTTTGGTGGGTAACTTTTTTTACGATGAAAAACAAACGTTGAAAATTTTTACAAAATCCTTTTAACAAATATTGAACTGACCTTTTGCTAATTAGTTACTGTAGATGTTTTTGATAACATGTTTGTATCCCAAAAAGAATACAATAAATATAATATTTAATTGTTGCAGAATATTCAATTTTATTTTTCATTATGAAATGAAATACTATATGATACCTATTAAATGGAAATGAAAATAAAATATCGAATTTTTGTATTTTGTTTTTAAAAGATCAAAGTCTTTTGAATATTTTTCGATATTAGTCTAAAAAAAAGCATTTCCACATTAATCTGCATCTTAATCTAAATCAAAGGCCAACGTACCCATAAAATACTCGCTTTAGACCTCAGTCTCACTTCAAAGAAGTTAATAGACTTTTCGATCGTCTTTTTCCTTCTTTCGAACCCTCCGACTTAAACCTACAAGCCGCCGCCTATCGAAAACTCTAGCTCAAAAGCACAGCTCTTCCTCTACCACCTTTCAACTTCATCGTAACTGCACTTACGTCTAAAGGGCAATCGGCCGGTAAAAAACAAATTGCCGCAAGGTTCATCTCTTACTTGGCTTCTTTTCGATTTAGTTGCGCCGCGAGGCTAACAATCCAGGCAGCCAGCAGCCTGTTCATAAAACGATTTTTGCGCTCTGCCATTTCATGTGCTATTTCGATCCCCTATCCCATCCAGCCTTTGATTCGACGAACTTTGTTACCTATTGTTCTTTGTCCTCTTATCTTTTGAAGAGAAAAGAACGCAGCTACTGAAATTTCCAGCGCGCTGTCCTTTGACCGCTGACGCGCGTAGTAAGCTCTGGCTATAAGAGGACAAGATTGTAGGAAGAAGAAATAGGGTATATTGGAAAGGTGTCGAAATGGTCTTGCAGGTAGCCAGGAAATTTGAATAAGTAATATGAATAGTTGGATTTTAAAATGCTGATTTATTAAAAATGGAAGTATTCCCGACATTCATTGTTTCAAATCGAGAATTTAATGAAAATTTCATCAAATTACTTTATTATATCAGCTCACTGAACGTTTTGAAATAACTATATATAACGTAACTTTATATGGAGACTTGAAATAATTCTATTCTGAATGAGATGTCAAATATGTCAATTTCTTTCGAATTTTTCTCTTATACTTTTTATTTTCTTCTATATAAAAAAAAGACGTTCTACTTAAAAGACAAAAATGACAAACACGAGGCAATACTTGACTACATTCGGATTTTACTATACGTTCCCGATAAAAGAAAAGTCACCCAATAAAAGAAATATCTCAAAACTATTCATTCAACAGAAATGAACAAAACAATACTACGTCAATCTCAATTGCTTCTCACTTTTTTCAAAAAAACCAAAATATAAACACTTATCTTCTTAGACTTCATACCTACACTCTTACTCATTAATCTATCAAGATTATCATAACCGTAATTCATCGCTTAGAAATTCCCTCCCGTTTACATTATAAACCAACTGCATTCCATCAATTAACCACTCCTATCCACTATCGCTTTCCTCGTCCACAAACCCGCATCGCCTCAGCGATCAGCAAAAACTGAAGCCCACGCGTTTGAAAAGGCGCTACACAGCACACACAGCCGCGTGAAAGTCTCGCAGCTCGCGCTGAAGACCGAGTGAAAGCCGCAGCTGCGCCGGCCGAAGTTCATTGTCGCAACCTTCTCGTTTCGTTGACCCGCTTTCCGAAGAGCCGGACGCTGAACTTTCCTGCACGCGCGTTATGTATACACACGCGCGCGAGCCGGCGAAAGTGCACCTCACGCGGATCTTGAAATTTTTATTAAGAGTAAAAATTTTCCCCGCCTACGTTACGTGGAACTCGCGGGGGCCTATACGTGAGAGGAGAGATAAGTGTGCCTCTCGGACTCTCGCTTTTCCTTTTTGCCGGGCCCAGGGAGTTTCTATTTCAGTCGCCGTGGAGCGCCCGGCTTTTGTTGGAGCTGGTAGCTTGTTTTGTTTTGTTATAGATGTGTTGGAGCGCTGCTTTGTTGGCTCGGGTATTTATGGACTTGGGATTTAGAATCTTGAATTTGAATATGGTTAATTTCTGGATCGTACTTTCTAATTGATTGAAATATGAAATCTGCTTTCTAAAATCCGTATGCGTTTGCTTCTTTTTCTTAGCGCATTTCTGGAAATCCTCCTCTTAAGTAAACAACCGCAAACGAAAGCCATAGGTATTCAATAAACCACGCTCTCTATCATCCATCATTCCCACGACCTAGTCGTCGCAAAAAATCTCTCAAAATCCAGTTTCCCAACTATCCAGATCTCAAAAACCAGTGATACTCAACGCTAACCCGATCATTCGCGTAAACAAACCATCCCTACACTCGCGGACCTCCAGAAAATCGCTGGCGCAGCATGCACCTCATCGCTTCGGCCGCTAATAAATCACACTTAACACCGCCCTCTAGCGTGCGTTTTATATTTTTCGGATACATAATCCGCAGGACCCAGCGTATACAGAAATATTTCATCGAGGCGCGCGGAATGACAGCCGCGCGAGAGAGAGAGAGAGAGAGAGTTCACGTGCCATTTGCCACCGGCGATAACTCCTCGGTTCGTGCCGGCATTAAAGTCCGTGATTGATCGCGCTAGTGCGTCCATTTGAAAAGCGCGGGCGGATGGATCGCCGCGTTTTTTGCGAGGAAAAAGTATATTGGTGGGTCCGATGTCGATCGGTGATATGCCGGCTGACTTTGGATGCTGGGCAGCTGCGACTTGGTTTGTTGGTTTGGCTTTTGGTTTGAGTTGGTTTTGATGGTTTTGAAGTAGGGAGAGTATTCGGAGGTTGCTAGTTGACTAACGTTTCGAATACGCGAGTCTTGCTTCCAATTTACGAGGGAGTCGGAAAATCTTATGCATAAAATGTATTTTAATGTGATCGTGAAAGTTTAATGTATTTTTTATGTGAACTAGTATGCATTGAAAATGATAAAACTACATATTGATCGTTTTAAGATAACATTTTCGTTCTTTTATTAGTCGTAGATATAACTTATTTTTCAAAATTAAAAGTTATTAATTGGAGAGAAATTTATGTGTAAAAATTTGATTTGTGTTTATTAAGTTTACTAATTAGCTTTAGGAAAGTTTTTGAAAAGCGGTGTAGCTTTCAAATTTAATTTAAAATCTACATAAATATAGTTATTACGTAATTCGATTTATCAATGAATATTTCAGTATCGTTCATTCGTATCTCACGGACTTTTTTTCGAAAATATATTTTAACTGAATTGAGTTACTGTAAATAAATTACAAGAACGTTCATCATCAGAAAAAACATTGCTCATTAACGATAAAAATACTTCACAGTAATCTGATTATTAGAATTTACAATGCTGTAGAAAAAAATAAAAAAAATACGTTTATTCAGTGAAAAAATTAATAATTATAGCTAATAAATTAACTAAATAACTCTAATTGCTCTAACAGCACTTTTGATTACATTCAACTGTTTGCAAGAAACGCCATTAATTAAAATTGAACGTCGTCTCACTCTTGACTATCACGATCGCATACAAAAACCGCTAACATTAACTAAAAAAGCTGCAAAAATATTCAACCTTCGCAAAAAGCAACACAAAAAAGTCCTCTTCGACTTCTCGTAAAAAGAAAAATTAATTTCCCTTTGACGAGCGCCTCATTACTCCGGCGCTAACATTACCCCGCTAACGGCATATCACTCGTTCCAAAATTATATCCCTTTGTTTCCTGCTCCCTTGAAACAACGCCGGCCAACGAGCTTTCTGCTTTAAACCTTTCCGCGCTTTTACGGCGACGATAAAAACGATCGAATGTATATCCCCCCACCCCCTCCCCAGCATTGCAGGGAAAAAGAAGCAGCGTTTATACGGCGTTAGGCGAGAGCATAAAACAAGGATTTTGGATTTTGACGTTCTAATGGACGCGCGACATTACGGACATACAGGCTAATGCGCAGCCCGTCGTTAATGCGTGTATCGACACAGGAAAGGGTTATCGGTGCTTTGCACGCCGTTTATGTGGATGGCATCGGTGTTGCGTTAAGGTTGGGGGTGGCATGGCGAGGAAGAAAACGAGGATGGTTTTATTTATTTTAATGGGTTTTGGGTATAAATAAATTATTGCAGGATATGTATGTATAAAATTATCAAATTTTATTTGCGAAGGTTGAACCTGTTTTGTTATAATACAATATTTTATGGATTAAATGATTTTTGAAAACGTTGTAAAAATTATTTAAAATCTTCGTAACTAATTATTTAAATATATTCACTGTTATGCAATTATTATGCCACATAGTTCTATGAGTATATTAATATAATGGACGTATAAAAACTTGATTAAGAATAAATAGCCTCTGACATATCGATTTTTATGACCTTAAAAAGTTCGCCAGTAACATTGAAGCGAATGAATAATATATTTTTGTATCTTAAAATACTTTTTTGAAACAAGTTTATTTTACCAGTCATTTTTATATAAATATATTTATAAATTTTATATTTAAAATTTATTCTTTTCCTTAAAAAGAGAAAAATAGAATTATAAATTAGTGATAAAATAAAAATAACCAAAATTTAAATACATAACAGCATAACATAAAAATATATTCATAAAAAAAAACCATCGACCCACATTTACTCAATAACAATATCGCATTTTAAAACATTACATCCAATTGCTCCCTTCACCTCGAAAAAAAACCTTTTATTGATGCTCTGAACAAATGAGCCATGGAGGTCCAACCTGATGAGCTATGCGTTTGATGAAGTGGATATACAGATCAATTCGCGGCTGCTCCAACTGGATTGCCAATGACGTCCTATGCGTACATCTCTCATGTCCCTACCTCCATTTAATGCAAAACACGAGAGAACTCGCGAAACGACAGAGCTGCACCCTGCCCCCCCCCCCTTTTAAATTTAGGGGAGGCGGTGAATATTCGCCTTGGTGCTACACGTCCACGATACATTGAGTAATATCCCTGGAGCCGTATCAATTTCGCGGTCATTGTACGCGGAGCGGCCATTTGTTACGGTGGCTGTTAGTACGTGCTGCGACAGTTTTGCACCGAGAGAGAAAGAGAGAGAGAGTGGGGGGAGGAAGAGAAAGATAAGGTATGTACGCGCGGAATTATATGAATTTTGCTATAGCCGAGTTTTCGATTAATCTGTATTATGACGTCGTAATTTACGAGGGGGTGGTGAGGCTGACCGAGATGGGTAATATACAATGACGGTTATTGTCTGGTTAATTATGGCGTGAAAATGTTTGTTGAAGTTTTTTTGAGAGGTTTTATTAGTTTTTGTTGAAAAATATGGTGTCAGAGAACGAAATAAAAACTTTTAACATCATAATTAAATTAATGAATTAATATTAATAAAGGTTAACTTTTTTAATATATATACATTTATGGACATACCATAATTTAAAAGCTAAATTTCAGCGAACGTTCCTTACATTTTTAAATTTCCTCGGGGCCTCCACTTACCCGGCTTTACCTCCCGTTTATAAAGGACATGGAATAGCATAAAAACTTACCATAAAGTGCGCTTCTTTTATTTCACTATGTTACTCAACCTTTCTCTTGTCTCACTGAAGTAGGACGTTTTTTAAATGAATACCTCTTTCATTTTCATTCTTTTCAATATTGCCATAACTTTAAATCCTACAATATTTAATAACCCGAATAATTCACCGCAACCCTTATTATTATTCCCCTTAAAAATAACAAACAATTACATTTAATAAAAATTATTTTAACAAACCGTATAATAACATTTTCTGAAATCCTCTCATTGCATCCCTCTCTACGTGCACGACGACCCGCGCGTTATCTGCTCTCTCATAAACGCAACAGTCGCTGCTGCCGCCTCGACCCTCTTTTTGAAAAAGCCATTTAGACATTAATTTGCCTTTTCCCCTTTGACATCTGCCCGCGTGTCGCTACCGCGTCGTAAAATCCGCGATTCTCTCCCTGCTCCCGGAGCGTAAACTCTTGTTAAACGGAGCCTCGAGTGGACGCGGCGACGGCTCGAAAATTCAAAGCTGGAAAACTCGCGGAAGGATCTCGAGTTCACTTTGATTTTTTTTTTATCTCTCGCTCTTTCCCCGTCTAGGCTGATACCTTTTCCGGTGCCCGTCGCGCGCTAAATGAACATTTTTATTCCTTCGGTCATGAATATGCAGAGCCGGACTTTTCGCTGTCAGTTGAGCGCTGTATATAGGGATTTCGAGATTTTTGACCTACATTTTTTTAGAGATTGTAGAATGAGAGAAGGATACATAATTTTTATGGGTAATTGTAGATTCACGAATAAGAAATTAATTATGGCTTAAGTAGGACCTAACTAGGCTATCTAATTACTTGTAACATTTTGACATTTAGTCATGTAAGAGTAATCAGGATTAAACTAACTCTAGTTAAATCATAACTCAATACAATTGTTCACTGCACCTAGTTAAAAAATTACCTAGTATTCAACTAATTTCAGCGAAAAAAAATAACTCTC
Organism: Eupelmus urozonus; assembly: GCA_900480035.1. NCBI lineage: Eukaryota > Metazoa > Arthropoda > Insecta > Hymenoptera > Eupelmidae > Eupelmus > Eupelmus urozonus. The sequence goes on along the minus strand of UELX01000605.1, from coordinate 28,160 downwards.
TGCTCATCCCGAGCATTTCTGGAAACCCATATTAAGTTTGCACGGTTTTTCGAAAAGCGGAAACGAGACCCTTGGCAAAAGGAAGAAACGCAAAGCCATCCTCTTCGACTTGGAGATATTCGTCCTCCCTCTCGAGCCCCAGACATCAAGGGACGCGAGCAACAAACCTATATTGCGCCTCGTCGTGCCGGAGGTTATTGCGACTGGCCGAAAAAAGTGCCAGTTTCGTTTCATTCCGCTCTTCTCATTTCGCTCCCTTCTATGCGTCGGTTCTATATTTTCGCGATGGTATAGTATTTCACGATTTTCGTTTATGCTCTCCGCGACTCGGCTGCTTTATTTGGTGCCAGGAGTAGACATGATTTTTCATTAGTTTCTGAAATAGACGTGTGTCCACCTTTAAGTTTCTTATTTTCTACTCTATTTAAGTTACACATTACCAGTATCCGTTAAAACCTACGCTTTTTCAAAACGTAAACAAGTATACATCTTCATAATCTATCCAGACAAAGGCGCGCGTCGCCGAGCGTCTTCCCATCACTATTCAACGACTCGTATAGCGAAACGTCCGCGGCATGGACTTTTCCCATTCGTATAAATGCTCGCAACGTTGCGCTCGCGCTCAGAGGCGAATGGCGCGTCGAGGATCAAGAAGATGAGCCTTATACGCACACCTGCGACGAGTACTCATGTGATGATCGATAAAAGCGAGGAAATGCGTATATAAATCTTATTGCTCTTTTTATTTTTCCGAGAAGGAACGCATTTTACTCTCGGCTCGAAGAGACTTCCTGTTTTAGATTACAGAGGATAAAGTACCAAGCGTGTTTTTCATTATCTGAGAAGTATTCGATACTCTTCAAGAAGGATTGTAAAACGTTAATATTGTTCTTAATTGTAAATAGCGAAAGGATTTATAAAAGTATATGATAGAATAAATAAACGTTCGTATATACGCGATAATGAATACTGTGCGATCAGAATCGCTCGGGTAAAAGTATCTCAATAAAATTTTTTCTCCACTTCTATTATTTCATACCTCTCCGACCTTAGGCAGAACGAAACTCGTCAACTGCTCCCAGCTGTCAAGCCAAACATCGCGCCGTCGACGGAATAAAATTGCATCAGTATCGCGCCTTTCGCCGGACACGACCGCAGGGCCGCGAGAGCAGAAAATGGAAAAATAAAATGGAAAAAAGGAGGGCCGGCATTTAATGGCTGCGGGATCGATTGAAAACTCGATTTTTCGTTACTCCGCGCGAAGGGCACGAAGCTCACGCTCTTTGATCGTTACTTTTAATTACAGGTGGGCTTTTTGTCGGACATTTTTTCCTTTTTTAATTCGGAGAGAAATAGAGAGAGAGAGAGAGAGGAAGAGCGCAAAATTGATTTTTTACGGCAGAGCGGATGTTTTTAATTGACAATTTTCGGGAGTGCGTTTCGAAATGGTTTGTTGCCGGAGTACTCGACTGAATTAAAACAGTGAACGTTAGGCAAACCAGTGATTTAACAGAAATATAAAAACTGTAATTCCGCTAATTATTATTAAACATGAAAACGAAATAAAATCGAACTGAGGAAAGCAATCAATTTTTAATGCGCACGAGAAACAATAAATTTCCGAAAGTATTTTTCCCAAGACTTTAAACCAATAAACCCGTCTGCCATCTCATCAGGTTTAATACGACCGGATGAAAAATCAAAGTTCCTCCACGCGGAACTGCAATCACGGAAACGTCGCAATATAATAACATGCCAACCCGTTTTCATTATAACCCATCTCGACGCAACACAGCTTCAGCGCAAATCGATGAATTCCGCGAAAAAAGAAGGAGCGGAAAAACAATTTTCATCTGCTTTTCAGCTATGTACTCCTTCTCTACGCGCCGGCTTAACGAGTTTTCGCGATTCGCTTTTTATATGAGCTTCCTCTTCAAGAGTCCGAAAAATAAACGCGAGAAAGTCTTTGAAATGAAAATTAATTTCTCAGATAGTTTAAGTGGCGCGCGTTTCAATCGTTACCGAATACAGACGACGGATTCGATATCGGGCCCTCGTATAATTACAGACTTAATCGCGCTTGCTGCGCGCTTATTTTCCGCTTAATAACCGCCCTAGGGGAGTTTAGAGCGATTCTCGTTATTATGTGAATTATAAAGGGACTTTTAGGAGGATCTGTACTTTGACGACGTGCGCGCGCCTTCCAGAAGGGCTCAAACGGTTATGAGGACAGGGGCGTTTTTCAAGTTTTAATGGAGAAGTTCGAGAGGTGAAAAACTTTGGGAACCGGAAGCTGATTACGCGGAAAATGTCTCCTTAGAGCCGGTTTTACGTCGTGTAGAGTAAATTTTGAATGATATTGCCTCGTCGAGTATTACGTTCATTACTTTTGAGGATCGTTTTATCGGGAGCTTTTGTAATTAGTTCCCAGGCATAAAAATTCCTCTCGTTCCTTAGAAAAGAAAAATCTAAAAACGAAAAACAACAAAGAATATTTTAGCGAAACTTCTTGATAACAAATTGCAGCGTGTACTTAACGTTAAAACAACTTCTTTACATTATCGTTGCTGCCGTGCGCGGAATGCGAACAACGCGCGAACTTCGCTCTCTCGTGGACGTAAATAAACGAGCCCATCCTCTCCTCTTACGGAGCCATTTATTTTAATAAAATCGCGCGCGCCTCGCGTAAACGTATGTTTGCGTGTCGGCGGGCTCTCGTGTCGGCTCTGTACGGAAGTCTCGCAATCGCGCCTGCTTTCTTGAATTCTTCAAGCCTGGTGCCTCGTTGGGCCGAGCGCTGGCTCGTCGTTGTTGGCGCAAGGGCTGAAACGTATTATTCAAGCGAGCGCTCGCGAAGTCTAAAGGGTAGAATTGGTCGTTTGTGTTTGTTTAAGAAAAAAGTGAGTGGATGTAAATTCGTATTCGCTCGTCTGACCGGGCCCGACTGTATCTACTGCTGTCAAAGTGGTAGGTTATTCATAGTACAATGCAAACTTAATGTTCCGAATCTGTATTGCAATTATTTATTCACTAAGTTAATGGCATAAATTGATCTTTTACTCGAAATAACTTGATCAACCTTAAAAAATTCATGCATCGATTTACTTACATTCATTTATTCAGCATTCTCTAAAGAACTAAAGCCCGCATTACCGACTTTCGAAAAGCACTTCAAAATTTCAACTACGCTCTCAAACTCCGGGCCGGCTCTCGGTTTACGGCGCGAGAGCCACTTGCCCGTCGCGCGCTACTACTGCACTTGCACGCTAACTTTTAAGCGTAACACAGGGAGCTGGAGGGGTGCTAGCGGTCAGTGCACTACGCGCGCTCGCGCTCTAAGTTCGTTAAAACAGGGGCAGGCGGCGTAAACTGTCTTCGGGGCAGCGGCAAGGTGTGGCGCGCGCTCGGCAATGATCGCATTACCACGCGTAGACCGGGTTAATTATGTGACCAAACTCTCGGGGCTCTAGCCCTGGTGTAACTTTCGTTCGTGTGTCGGAGCTTTCCGGTAGCCGGGCTATAAGCCGCGCGCGGGCCTGCTTGCATCGTAGATTGGAGAGTTTACGTGGGTTTCGGGATATTGTCGGAGGATAAAGCGTTGAGGGTGATCGAATGTTTGGTACTTATCTGCGCGTGGTGATGATAGTGAGGATTAGAAAGAAATTTAGAAACGACGATCTTGAGAAAGATAGTTGAGAATGATTGAGTAGATACAAGTCGAGTTTGGTCAGACGTAAATTATGAGTTTAATTAGTTTCTATTACTTATACATAGGACATTTTTAAAATTAATTAGAAATAAAAGAGTAATATTTATCATTAAAACTAATCCGTCACCTTATTCTATCCGTAATCAATTAAAATTCTCCAACTCTCGCAAAAAGCCACGAAGAGAAAACCTATCTAATAACATTTAAGTGCAGCACTTTAATCCCGCTCCGTCTTCCTCCTTCGTGCCCTCTGCAAAAATAACAATCGCGCAGAGGCCGCAGAAGAAGTCTCCGACGTTAACGATGCCAAGAAAGCCCCGCTAAAAGAAACCCTCGAAAAAAAGGACAATAAGCCCACCCTCGCTAGAAATGAAAAAGACGCTGACGCGACGTTAATTAGGCAGCGGAATAATTTCTCGGTCATTAAGCGAGCGTCCCACCTCGATCGTCGTAACAATGGATTTCTTCTTGCGGGCAGTGGTCGCACGCGCGCGAGCGCCACCTTATGAAAAGAGACAGTAACGAGAGCGCGTCTCTCAGCTTAATCTCTTTCACGGCAAACAAAGGTGGATGCTTATCTAGTATAATCTTTGCGGAGCAAAATACGCGCGAGTTACCCGCCGGAGTTTGGAGAGCTAAGTGGCTGTATTTATTTTCGCTAGCGGCTGCCGTAGCCGCGCTTTTCACGGCAGAGGCTTGAGTTCTGTTGATTTTTAATTTAACGCGAGAGGCAGAAGACTCGGGGATGCTTTTAAAAGGATCGCAAATTAAAATTCAAATTTAAGATTTAATTAATAAATTGCGAATCTTAAGCCTCATTCACAACTAACCCGAATGTCTTACCATACCTTACTTATACTACTTGACTCAAACACCCTCACTAAATCACTGCGTCCATCTCACACAGAGACCTCCTCGTTTACAATCCAGCGGCACAACCTCCACAACAAATCACGAAATCCTTCGATATTTAAAATTCACCCCGGTCGAGGCTGCACCACGCGCCTCGGCGTGTCGGGCGCGATAGCTCAGCAGTACAGCAGCAGCCGGGCGAGATTTCGTAGTCGGGCGCGCGCGGCGCACCTGCGGCGCGGGGCATCTTGGAATTGCAAATCGCCCCAGACGACGCCAGACGTCTTCCACGGCGCTTATACATACGCGCACACTGGCTCCGCAGTTTTCGCTCGACCGATCTATGGAAATTCCGGGCGTTATGTATGTGTAGTGGAATGCGTTGGCCGAGAGAGAGGGGGTTTGGATTTGTTGGGGGGAGCGGCTGGATGAAAGTATAATTTTTAATTTATTTAGGGGATTTTGTAGGGAGTCGTTGTTTGTATGAATAAAATGGTTTATCGATGCTGGGGGGATCGATTCGGAATGGGAGATTGCTGAGAAGAAGTGGTATTTGATTTTTGACCACTGCTGGTAGTAATCGGATTTTGTCTTTGCAAAATTGTATTACTTATTTAGGACCGTTTTCTCTGCAGTATAGTTAAGCAATTACGGTTAATTATTGCTTAAATGCTGTAGTTAAACATCTTCACGAGTGTTTAATTAATTGTTCAATTATTGAATATTTAACATAACTGAAAATGTAGATCAGTTAGTATCTGAAGCACAATGCAATTTTGAGCTTTCTCATATTAAATGGCAAACAATTAACGAGGATTATTCAAGTACTTGACAAAGTAAATGCGAGACGTATTGATTCTGTTAGAGAAAACGAGGTGAATCAGTAGTGCAGGGAGTTTTAATTGAATGGATTAATTAGCAACGTTAATTCGTTTACATTGGCAATTCGTTTAATAACGATCGTGTTTTCATTTCTGTTTTAGGTAAGTTTTCCGACCATTGCAAATGAATTTCCAATGCCAGATGCTGCTGCTATTGCATCAGTAAGCTTTCCGCATCCTCTAATTGACAATTTAATCAATACGAAATACAACATAAAATGTTTTAAACAAGGAAAATTTATGTCCGTTTAAGTCAATTTAAAAGTTAATGATAAAAAGTTCGTTAAAAATTTATTAAAAACAATAATAATCATTTTGATTAATCACAACACAATCTAGCATCATTATCACTCAATCAAAATCTGTCATTCCCAAAATCCTTATAAACCATAACTTCGTAAAAAAATGCCATAAGTGACATTCCTCTTGGTTCAAGGTCTCACCCTCACCTTGCCTCGCGTTTTTAACGTTTGCAGAGGCGTCGCGCGGAACTTTCCGTAAAACGATTTACGAGCGACCGCGCACGTAGGATTTAGCCGCTCGGAATTACGCAGGATGACGTTACGCGGGTGGCCGACTTATACGAGCCTTGCTGAGAATCGTTCCCGACGCGTTTCCCACCACTTATCGCAATTTTTCAGTGTTACGAGTTTTTATTGGACCTGCGGGCGGCCTTTTTTTTTATCGAACTAAAGTCGAGGATGTTTTTATGTTCGACGAGTTCGTAACGTTCCGGGGCGCGGTGATGACTGTTTTGAAATATACGTTTTTAAGCTTTTATGGGGAATTGTTAAGACAGGCGAGACGAGATGGCTGGATGAAAATTTACAGTGGGTAAGTTTTTTACATTTTGAAGCGCGAATGGGATTACGAATAAAATTGAGTTTTAGTACTTTTTCGTGCATAAATTATTCGTATTGACTACCCCGCTCGGAAAAGCCTTAATCAAAATGTTTTCATTGTCAACTTTTTGAAACTTTATTAATTTTCACTCCAGACCAATTCCGCAAATTCATCCAGAAATTAATTCAAAACTACCGGAAAAACTCAATTTCCTTAAAATTCCTCCTCCGTAAAATCATAAGAAGCAATCACCAAAACCGTCTCTCGATTCACTTTCCAAAGCCAGCCTTATCCCCGTCACTTTGCGCCGTAATCCACATCGTCGCGCTGCGTCCCGGTAATCAGGAGGAATATTCGTTAAGAATCGTTAGTCGTCGGAGCGCGACGCGCTTCGAACGTGCCCGGAATATCAGCCGCGGCTCTGCTCGTCTCGCCACGGGAATAAAAGAAGATTTACGGGCCAGCGACGAGGACGACGAGGTCTTTTGTTTTTCTTTTGCTTTATGACAGATTCAATATTTGGGGCTTAGCCGCGGCTGAGTCCATTGGGCTGTGGCGTTGCCGAGTAGGTTTGTTTGTTTTGGAGGCTCCGGGTGGTTGTCGCGCTTGATTGGAGCTATCGTCGCGGTGTAATTGTTTGAGCGAAGGAAGTTTTTGTTGCTGGAAGAGAAAATTTGATCGGGAAAAAGTTGTGGAGGCGGTTTCGTTGGGGTCCGCTGTGAGTGTAAGCAGTTTTAACGATTGCGTAGTGACGAGAAGTGAAGATTTATTCTACATTTCTGTGAATGTCATCTCGCTCGGAAAAGGATGTATTTTTGTCATTCTATAAAAATATCTAAAAGTTTCATTCTAAAAACTAATAATTCTGCAAAAATTAAAAACAAATATTAGCAACTAAAAATCGATGCTCGAACAAAAATCCATTCGTATTCGTCATTCCCAATCGTCTTAATTACTTCATCAAATCTTTTATTTAAACAATCGTTTTCCTGCTCAGGAGAGGCTCGCTCTGTGGGGTAATTAACGTGCAGCACGCAGCGCGTATAAAAGAGAGTTTACGGTACCATTACAAGAGGTTTACGGTACGCCTCGGGCTATTCTACATTTTAGTGTTCTTAATCTTCCGAGCATTAACGTTGCGGCGGTGCAGGAACGCGTGCGCGCGCGCGCAGGAGTATATAAGGAATCGCGGCGGAGAGGGCTTAATTAGTTACCTTTTAACCCGGCAAATAGAGAGCGTACACCTGACCGACTTTACTGCAGATTTGTGTTTTCATAAATACTGTTTAGAGCCCAATGAATTGCTCTGGATGCAGTTGCTCGGGGGGTGGAAGATATAATAAGATAAACAGAAGCAAAATTTTAAAAAACGCAGCTGTAATTTTATTTTACGACCTTCATTTGTTTCGGTAAGACTAAGGTTTCTGTTTGGGGTGAGTAAAATCTTGAAAGATCCGTAAATTTTTTAACGTCGCCTTTTATTTTTGGCAGTGCACTTGGCAAAGGGAGCCAAAAGTTTAAAAATGGTGCTTCAAAACCGGTGCAGCGTTTTCGCAGCAGTTACACACGGCTCACGTAGACTTCGGGCTGACTTTTTTTGACACTTGTTGCGTCGCATATTATCTCGGTTAATCATCCAGCGAAGCAAGCTTGAGCGAGTGTGACAGCGATGCCCTTTGTCTGCATTTTGCAAAATTTGAAAAATACGGGTCTGCGAAACAAGTGACGTAAAAATAATTCATATTATAAATTGTAAAGCTGAAGTATTATCTTTTGAAACGTATTTGGTGAATAAATTTTTTGAGATTAAGATACTAATGATTCTACTGACCCCCTAGAGTCCAAAAGAAGATATAATACCTACAGTTTTTTGGCTACCTCTCATGGAAAAGCAAAAAAATTTATCACGCATCACTGTCTCGTCCATCCATCCCCTCAAACCCTTCAGCCAATCCAAAAAAGTAAAGCCGCAAAACAATCGATAAACCCTCCTCGATATATCGAAAAAACCTGCAAATCCCTATCGATGAAAGCTGCCAATTTTCGTCGGAAAGCCTCGCAGAGCAAACAAAGCCGCCTGCAAATCCTAAGCCTCGTCCAGACCGGAAGTCCCTCCCCTCTCCCTTTCTCTCTCGATATTCAGGGTTAGTGGGGGGAAAAGGAGGGAATAGCTGCGCGGCGGCGAAAACATTTCAAAGTATTTCGCGAGCAAGAGATGCTTTCGCAGCGCCGAGAAGCGAGCTCGCTCTTGGCCGAACTTCCGCAGTTTCACGAGCTTAGTTTTCCTTTATGACTCCGAATGCTAGCTTCTAGAGAAGATATTTCTACGGCGAGGGGGGATTTCGTGTATTTTGACTTTGCCGAATGGGAATAGTTAAGTTAGCCTTTCGGGGAAAGAAAAAGGCTTGATGGTTTTGAGGCGTTGGGTTGTTTCAGAAGTGAGGGCTTGAAAGAGTTGTAGGGAAATTTGTTATATACTTTTAGAGCTTTTCGATAATTGCCGCTTTTGAATTCTTTATTTTGTTTGATCAGAAGCTTCTCAAGAATTAGTTTATTAGAAAAAATTCCAAACATGATCTTTTATCAATCTAGAAATTGGAAAACCACTTAAACATACTTCAGCGCTAATGAAAAATTTAATAATGACAGTTATTTCAAAATCTAACATTCTTATGCTATTAAATTCAAATTCAAATTTAGCACTAATTCTGTGACAAAGCAGACTTCATACTGCCAGTACTGCCTATCAATCAATCTTCCTCTTCTACTCTATGAGCGTCAAAGCCTCCTTTTAGCCAACGTGAGCTCGTCTCTATCTCCCTTTTTACTGAAACCTTGGTGAACCCAAGGAGGATTCTCGGCAAACTTTTCTTCGCGAAGTTCCTTCTTTGCCTTCTATTTTTTTCCCCAGAGCCGGTTGAGAGGAAAGCCTTAAGGAGTTGCTAATTTCGTGATCGCGAAACTTCATATATTTCGTGAGGAGCGAGAACAAAGAGTTGGCTGGCTGAAAGAAAAACTTTTCCGAAATCCATTATTATATAGCACACCGCCTCTTCACTACTTGCGAGAAAATTCTTTTTAAAGCATTTTTTTCTTTCGCCTTGAAGGGAGTGAAGTAAGTCGGTCAAAGTGCCTTTATGAAGTTGAGCGTGCTTTGTATACAAGGCTCGGAAAATCATGATTTTAATTATCGATTACATTATGGGGGTGTAATTTGTACCTAATCTGTTCTGAGCATAGTTTTATATTGAATGGTTTAGTACAGCGATTGTTGCTGCAGAGTATATACATATTGCACTGTTATTAAGGAGAATTCTCCTTAAATTTAATTAAACCTTATCGATTCGCGCGAGTCAATAATTTGTTTGATATAAGTAATTATGCATTAATTTTAATCAACGTTTATCGATAGCTCAGTTTATCATCTACACTCTTCTATCATACATTAATTTATTATGATCAGGCCAATCAACAATACAATTCGCCGAGTAATTACGCGATAAATTTTGAATAATATAGCAATTCTAAATAATTTCCATATTACCAGATCATCAATTGTTACAATTATTTACATTATATGAAATACTACTAATGGAAAATTAAATATATCATCCTTATAACGAAGCTGCTTTTACGTAAAAAGGCAAACGAACGCACTTATTAGATAACTGTCAGAATCGCAATTCCATTTAAATTTCATTTCCGCCTGAAGCGCACTCGCAAATTGTTTAATATTGTTCTGTTTTTGTTTGTTCCAGGTAAGCTCCCGATGATTACAAACGAAGCCCTCCGATCCAGCAGACTCAGCATCAGTAAGCCCATCCCCTACAATTAACATTGCAATTACCAGCAGCCTTAATTAACGCGCGTCGATATCCGTAAATAAAAATAAAATTCCGACGAAACATCCCATCAACGCAGACACTCCGGACTTCAGGACTCAAGCGGCCAGCCCGCTGAAACCCCTCTAATACTGAAAACCCACCCAAAACAATCCCCCCCGTCGTATCCAGCGGAGCCTCGCAACAAGTCGAAACTCGTTCTCGCGCGGAAAACTCGGCGGCGATGCATAACTCCGGCGGCCCGATTATCCGCAACGCCGCCTGGCCCCCATGCATATCGCAGCAGCCACTACAGGTAGCAGCGGTCCCGTGGGTGGCTGGGCTGGTTGGTTGGCGCGCGACCGGAACTTGGTATCGCGTTAGGATTTCCCAGGCGGGGCGTACACCGCGTTATACGCGCTCTCTCGCTCTCTGCACGCGCGTGAAATATTTAGTATGCAATGTGTGTATGTGTCTATGTTTGTATGATGTGTGGGTGTGTGTGTATGTGTGTGCAACGCGACGCTAGGCCACTGCCCGAGGCATTTTCCCGGGGCTGCACCGATCGATTTCTGAAAGAGGGAGAGAGATAGTGGCATTGAACGAAGAACTGGGTTTTTGGGTTTTGAGAGGAAGAGATGGTGAAGTGAAACCGTTTTTGAATTAGGTAGATTCACTTCTGGTTTAGTGGTATTAGTGAGAAATAATGACTGTGCAGCGAGTTTATTGTACAAATATCAATGTCGGGTTAGTAAGTTTGAAGAAGAGTGAAGGGTGTTTAAATAACGGGAGTATTAATTTGATGATTACTTTGACTATTGAATTGTGAAGGCGGATGAATGAATTTAGGGAAGGTTTTAATTATGTAAATAAATTTAGTTCAACTAGAACATATTGATCATGTGGTTGCAAAATTAATGTGCATTTACATTCAAGTAGATTGATATTATTAATACGTACATACATTTAAATATGTAAATCTGATTAAAGCTTGAATTAATGTGAAATTGATTATAATTTCGAATATAAAATTGTGATCAATTGCATCTTCATATTAATTCAAATAAATTTAAATATCCATACTAACTTAAACATCGTACCGATAACAATTACATAGCTCGATTGGTTAACTTAAATACTTTGAATATTCTTGTAAATTATAGCATCGTCTATATAATCGCATTAAACTCTATATATTGTGTACAGTTCCTAACTGCAACTGCACCTCGTTTCGATAAAATTTCTTAATGACCCAATCACTGGTAGTTCGGAACTACACGGGTACGAGAGAGAGGAAGAGAGAAAGAGAGTGGGAGAGGGAGGAAAAGCTTGACCCCAATTTCAGAAAACGAAATTGCAAAAGCCGTGTGCTTTGGGCACCTACGCTAACTTTTACATCTCTGTGGCTCGCGTGCGGTTACCGGCTTAATGCACCTCAATATAAATCCTAATAAAGTTATAAACACTTTAATGAAATGAGTGTAAAATATTTTAAAAATTAGTGTACTTCAAAGTGCTCTTTGTGCATTGCAATAGAAACTTTAATTGTTGATAATTTGAGTCAAACCTATTTTACTAATCTCAGATAGACAAAAAATAAGATACATAACCGCTTTTATTGTATTTATAATTCTGAGCAAATTCCTTAATAATTTACCACTCAACAGAATCTCTCGGAAACCAATCAGCACTTTACTCCTCAGATCACCGTAACCTTTTGCACCAAACTTACAACTTTCCAACCGCATCCCTCCGCCCAGCAGAACGATCAATAACCTTATTATAACTATAGAAAATCTCCAAGACCACAACGTATCCTCCCACACAGATCTTCAGCGCAAGTCTGCGCTCTTCTTAATGCAGATTTAGATAACGCTATGCACTCCGCTCTCCCCAGCTCTTTCTCTCTCATGGAGCCTTAGCTAATTAATTTATAGACCTCCAGCGAGTCCTTATCTATTACACCGCTCTCGTGCTCTTACACGCTGGCATGCTGCTGTTTTCGGCCGTTGACCCACTCCGCGCTCCAGTTACAGCGACTTTATCGCTCGCGGTATCTCGACAACATACACACACACGCACACATGCACGCGCGCGCAGCTATCTCGGCGTGTCACTCTCTCAACCCTGCACGTTCCGTCCCTTCTTCTCTCTCTCTCTCTCTCTCTGGTTATCTAGCCCCCTCATCTGCTGCACTCTCGTTTGCGCGCTCGCACACGCAAAGAGGGCTCAAAGCTTCGGCGATAGCGCGCGCCGAGATAACACAACTCGCGCGGCTTTGTCCGTGAGCGACTCCTTTTCCATAGAGCGCGGCGCCTCCTCCCAGCTAGCGAGCTCTTTGAACGACCGAATCAAACATTTACAGAGCTGGCTTTCTGCTTGCTGAAAGTGTAATGCGTTACAGTTGTGGTGTATTGTAAATTTGAATACGAGGCTGCGATTGTTATGGAGGTCCAGGGGTTGGGGGAGGGAATAAAAGGAGGCGTTCGGAGTTTTTAAACATGGATGCTGTATCTATATAATAGTTTGGATTTAGCATCGAGTAAGAGATTGACGAATAGTAGTTCAAAGATGAATGTGATAAAGTAAATTTTTAAGAACACTGTAGTCAATTCATCGTAGCACTAAAAGCGCAGTTTGCGTACTGTACGCAATTTCAGATATGAATGCAGTAGTAACAGACACGATCTGGCCAGACGCGGGCATTAAACCAAAAAGAACTCCTGACCATTAATCTGTATCTTCTCTATATATCGCATATCGCTCCATTTATTTATGCAAAGAACCCTCGTATATAAACTACTTCATTAAGCCAAGCTTTCCGCGAAACAAAACGAAACCCCCGCACTCCACCCCTAAATCACGCTCAGCGAAAACTCGCCGCGGCGTAATTTCAGCCTAGAAGCGAGCCCGCGAATGCAAAAAGGCGAACCTTTGAATAATAAAGGAAGCTCGCGCCGAAAAAGAAAAATAAGCGCGTTTTGCAAAAATTTCCATTAAGAGGCAACGAGAGAGAGAGAGAGAGAGAGAGAGAGAGAGAGAGAGAGAGAAGAGCAAGAGAGATCAGGCGGCGCGCCGTCGCCTCGTGAATATCTTATGAATGCATATGAGGCTGCCACTCGCGCGCGCGGATATTACAACTATCGTGTCGCTGCCCTTCGTGCACTTTTCGTGGTGATAACCGCTCTCGAAGGTTTTGCAAATGTGCGTGTGTATAACGGTTGGTCGTAAATTTGGGTTTTCAGAACTGTGGGGTGAAAATATTTTGGGGTTCTTGCGAGATTTCCGGATGAAATTGAAATGTTTCATTGCTATTTGTATGTTATGTTAAAATTTTAATTTGCACGACAGAATTTGCATTATTATAATGAAAAAAAAATAATTTGTATTCCATAATTAACTTAAACACCATTAAAACTGGATTTACAATACATTTCGCATACTATATCGACATTCTAAAAAAAAACATTGGTAATTCACTCAATCTAGACTATACCCATCCATGACTACGAATATTATTAACGTCAACCCGGAAAAGTCAGAAATTGTCGGAAGGTCGTACACTGGCAGCAATAAAAGAAATACACTATCAAAAAAGGAAATAGAAAAACAAGAAGCGGACTTAATTCATATGGATGCTCTTTTTCAAACAGGCCGGGCAGCAAGCCGCGCGGAATTGAGCCGGAAATAAGACAGATGCATTATTCATGTGAGGGGAAGGGGAAAAAATGCGACTTGTTCCGGGAATGTATATGGGAAAATCAGCGCTCTGTCCTTTAATATTTACGTGTGCGCGAGTTACTTACAAACTCATAATTTTTTTGAATTAGTCGATAGAGATTCAAGTTTTTGAGAAATAATAGAAATAATTTTTATAAGTTTAGGTATCGAGTTCTTTGAAATTGTTTTACTTTTATGCGTATCTATAAATTTTATTATAAAGCTGAACTTGATCACAATCATAAGATAGTTATTTAAAATCATAAGAGGTCCTACTGAGGTATTTAGTACATTCAAACTTTTTGCAGTAAACTTTCATAGTATGTTAAACTTAGCTTAGGATACATCAACTCCTGCGAATTTGGTTGCTCTCTTTGTAGATTCAACTCTGTTTTACGAACAAAAAATGCTATAATTCCTAAAACTAAAAGTTCGTGCTGTGTAAACGGAGCTATACGGACTAAAGTACTAAAGTAACTTTTAAGATGGGCTTAAGCACTTTAAAGAATTGCGCCTTTTATCTGACGTATAGTAAAAAATTGTGTATTTGTGAGAATTATAAGAGCAGAATAATGACGTTATGAGTGTTGATGAAGTCGTTTTAAAGCGACGTAGAAAAAAATGTAAATTAAAAATTTATGGTAATTATATAAAAAATTTTGTAAACATTATAAATTAAATTACTAAAAGGGTTAAATTTTCGTAAAAATGCTAATTTGTTCTTATTTCATAAAGCTTATATTAAACATAGTTCGTTTCACAGAAATTGTAATTTAAAATTTTTCTTGTTCATGGCTAACAAATTTTATTTTAAAACTTTTACAAAATATATTCTTTATGTAACTTTTAGTAATTAAAAGTGTTTACAAAACAAAAGTTAAAAGGAATGTAAAAACTTTTGTTACTTTTAATTCTTCTTAAAATACAAAATAAGATGAAAAAAAGCGTATTACTTTTAATTTTGTTAAAAGCTAAATGCGTAAAGCGAACTTTCAGTAGTAAAAGCCAGTGAAGTGAAACAATTGACGTCATTGTAACTGCGAAAATTAACTCGCGCGACGCCTCCCAGAAGCTTAAACTACAGAACTTAGTTAATTAAAATTTTACAGTAAATTATATTAACGATTTTCGTTTTATTAAAATTTCCTCAATTAAACTTTGCCGTCCCTTAACGAAATGCAAAACTCAGCACCAATACAAGCGATCGAGCCACCGTCCTTATAACACCCGGACACGGCAAAAAACCATTCAATTCAATCTTCAATCATACCCATTCACTCGGCTTCAATATAAGGACTCGGCTTATGAAGCAGATCCTTGTTGGCTCAAAAAATCTGTGCGCGAAAATTCTCAGCTCAGAGATAGCTTCGTCGTGATTTATGATATCTGAGAGGGACGCGCGCGCAGTAGTGCAGCCGATTATCCGCGCGCCGCGCATTACTAGCTTACTGTGCCTCTGTTTCTAGACAGATTTTCTATTTTTACCGGCTATTTTCGGATATACGGCTCCGTAGGCTGGGTATAAGCGCTGATCTTTTATTACTTTTCCTGTTACCGTTTTGACTTTTATATCAAGCTGAAGCTGATTATATTTGTCGTGGAGATGGAGAGATATTTTCGGCTTCGGGTTGGCTTTATTGACTTTCTGAAAATAAGATACTTATTAATATTAAACGAAGTTTATTATGTTTTTTTGAAATAATGTTAGAGAAAATTTATAAAAATATGATATTTTATAATGCAGGAAAAGGTTCTTTGCTTTTTCTTTACGTCAGTTATTAAAAAGCTTTTAGCTTTTGAAAAAGTATTAATAAGCGAAAAAAATATTGCATATCAGATAAATAATAGGAAAAAGAATTTTCCTTCATATTTAGATCGCATTTTCAACTTTCTATAATTAAGCTACTAAAAGTATTAATACTTAATCGACTGAGACAAGCTTTCTTCCGCTGTTTGATTTATTGAATTTTCGTGATACTATTCAGAAACTCAGATTTTACTTTCTATATTAACTCATCGCCCTCTTTTCTCTGTTTATTCTTCCTTCCAAGTTCCTTTTTCAATATCTTTTTCTTCCTCAAACAACGAAAAATAATATGGAGTTTAGCGACAATATTTTTCTTTCTCTATATTCGAGAAAGTTGTCCTAAATTTTCGGACTCCCTATATAACAATACTTTTTCTACGAAACCAAACAAAATAAAACCACATTAACGCCCAATTTAAATCCCGAGAATATCATTTCTCGTAAATAAATCCTTCACAAACACATAGGCCCCCAAATCCCTTCTGAAAACCCCATTCATATTTCCCCGCAACCAAACGGCAACTCACTTTTTCACTGTCCACCTCTCATCCGCTCTCTCTCCTCTCCCTCAAAGCAGCCCCCGCTCGCTTCCCCATTCTTCAAACGTTTATCCTAACCTCATATTCTCTTCCGCCCATCCGCTTTTTTCTCCTCTCCCTCGGCAGAGAAAAAAAAAGCCAAAAGACAGAGGCGAACGACACAATGGCCCGCGCCTCAAGCTCTTGCCGC
Source organism: Eupelmus urozonus (assembly GCA_900480035.1). Taxonomy (NCBI): domain Eukaryota; kingdom Metazoa; phylum Arthropoda; class Insecta; order Hymenoptera; family Eupelmidae; genus Eupelmus; species Eupelmus urozonus. The sequence continues at coordinate 11,798 of UELX01000605.1, read as the reverse complement.
GCGCTCGTGCATCAAAGACACCCCCGCGGGCTTCTCGAAAATAGCGCGCGCGCGCACGTCGGAGAGGACTAACACGTAACGTCGGCAGACGTAGTTTGGCCCTCCCTCGATGTGCTCGAAAATAGCCGATCAAACATGCGCCCCGGGCGACCCCCTTTTTTTCGCAAGCGCCGCACCCTTCTGGTTTTGGAGAAGAAAATGGGACGGTTGAATTTATTGTTTGTGGAGAGTGGAGGTGTCTCAGGGAGGTAGCGTTAGGTAATTGCTAGGGTTGAAATTTTAATTGATAAGGTTCTGATTCAACCTTTTTTTTGGATAATTAATGGTTTGTTTCAATTTTGTACTTGTAACTGTAAGTTATTATTTAAACGAATCTTTAGTTGAAATCGTTGGTACTGAACTAACATAAAGCAACGCAACTTTTTTCTTTACTCGAAGTCACCTAGTTTCGTGCATTTCACTCTCAAACTTTCCACAATTCTCCACTTCTACCAGCAAGCTCACAAGCCATTGTCTTTCATATTCATATACCCTCCGCGATTAGGAATTGTTTTACATGCGCTCTCTATATCATATTCATATTCATACGAGCAAAAAAAGTATACACGGCGCAGCGAGCCGCGCGCCGGAGGACCCGAATAAATTTCAACAGAGTCGCTCTTGGCTCGTGCTCGCCTTTGATATGATAACGAATCGCCGCGCCGCGAGCGGAAAAGCTCTTTGATAACAGAGAACTAGAAGATACATATCCTTATATTCCGCGCCCGGCTCTCTGTACTTGTCTTACTGTGCATATACATTCGCCGCGCATCTCCAGAGGAATCAGCTCGTTCAAAGTGCTGTTTCGCCTTTCAATTTTACCTCGGCTTCGATCGCGCTTTTACCTTTACTTTCGTTCTCCCATATCTGTTTTCAATATTGAATATCTCGCGCGAGCCGGCGGCAATTACATTTCCATCCGTCCCGACAAAAAGAACAGGCCATAAATAAGGAAAAGCAGTGATAAAAATTTCCTTTCTCCACCGCAGGTATAAAAGCTCCGAACTGCGCGAGCGGCGTCGTCAGAGTAAAAGCTTCAATAACCCGCGCCGCCGAGGTGTAAACGTCCACTTCTCACCGTAAAAGGAGAGCCGGCTCGCGTTATATATTTGCGCGCGATTTTAAAGGCCGCGCACGTGCGTTACGAGCCGCCCGGGAAAACGCGGAAAATCCTTCGGCCGTACATAAATTTCTTATGGGCGAAAATTTCCCCGTAAATCGTGCGCCGCGCGGCTGGCGGGGAAACGCGCGCAAATTTAAAGCTTCCCTGCAGTCTATCGGATATGGAATATTAACTTCTTTATGGGCATTGAGTGTGAATTTTGTATCGTTTGAATAGCGATTCTTTTCAATATGATGTATATGCGCGGTTGTATTCGGATGTGTTTTCTTGTAACGATTGAACCAAGATCCGGAAAGATCCAGTTTGCTAAAAAGAATAGTGCAAAAGTTTGGACGATCGTAATTTCATTTCCGTTCAGTGCAAACATTAATTTCTAATGTAAATCCTTCCAAAACAACCAAAGAAATTACATCTCATTGTAACACAGCTATTTCAAATACCACCCATCGGAATTTACATTAAACGTAAAAAAAAGCTCTCTAACGCAATCCCGAGCCTCTGAACCAGCATACACGACGTGAAAATTCCTCTTCAACGGATCCGGAAAAAAAAGAAGCGGGGGCGGCGAGAAAAAAAGCACACCTCGACGAAGAGCGAGAGACGGAGGCGCGGAAAATAGGGTGACGCTGCAGCGCGGCTATGAAAAAAAGCGCGGCATAAGCGCGAAGCTCCAGCGCGCTCCGCTAACCTTAATTACGGGAGCGAGACTATATACACAGGCGCGTATATATAGCTATCGGGTTTCAGTGCCGACGCCGATTCTTTTTTAAGGGAACGAGCTGAGATCGGCCGCGGAGCCCGCGATTAATTGTTTGTCGCGGATGGCTTTTTCTGTGGGTGAATTATTAAGTTTCATTGCGGGTGAGTCGAATGGTTTTTTGGTATAATTATTCGCGGTGCGGAGAGGAAAGTGTTGGGATGTCTTCTCGGCTGTGAGAGTGATTAATATTTAGCGTTTTTATGGACTAAATGGTGGGTAGGTGTTGGGAATTTTAATGTGACTCTGAGAAATTGCTTCTTATGAGTTATGAATTTCATCTTGCGTTTACTGATTAAATTAATGTATGATTGAAAGTTAATAGGATTTTACGTTGAAAATTTTATGAATTAAATTTTGATGAAATGATAGAATTAAATTTTAACGTATAAAAAAATTATATTTACGAGCCGTACCGACAAAATCCACATTTCTGCTTTATACTGGGATGGGCATTGAGCGCAGTAGGCTGGAATAATAAATAAACTGTCGATCAGAACTCTCGGTACGATTTAAAGCGCGATCTTTTATGTCGGGGCTTGGATTATCGTGATATCATGTCGCTCGATTGCAGCAGACAGCTCGCCGTGCGTTTTCGTTTTTTTGACCTTTTTCCAAAAGCTTAAAAATTTTTTTTGGAATAAATCACAAATTAAATCATCTTTAATTATTCGTTATATTATTGAAATTTGTTCAGTTCGTCGCGTAAAAATTAAAATTTAATTTTTTTCGACAGTTATAAAAATTAGGATGCACTGAATTAATCTTAATATGAACCTGTTTATTTTCAATTTTCAGAAAATATTTGAATGCGTCAAAAGACGCTATTAAATTTCTGTTATACCATTTTTATTAATAATTTGAAAAATTCAAGTGTCCCAAATAAAGCAGAAAACTCTGAGATTTCATTAAAAATGTAGCTTGATAAAATATTCATAAATTATACAAAGTTAATTTTTCCCGAAATCCTACCTAAAAACCAAACATTTTTCCATTTATTTATCTCCCCCATTTCCAATAACCATCAAAATCAAACCCACAAACTTTTTAATAAACTCACTAGCACACATCCATCTTCATTCCCGCACATCCCAACCACACTCTCCATTTCAAAAACTGGCATAACCCAACGCTGAAGCGGAATCTCGTATGCGCGAGCACCGATCGAAGGGCGACAGGTACAAAGGTAATCGCGTCTATCAATTACGTCGCCGGTAGATCATAATTGCCGCGAGTTTATTAGACAGATGTGATTGACGAGGCTACTTAACCAGGACGCGTGGGACGAAATATACGAGCGTCCAGGACTGATTATCGTTTGTCGATGCGGACGGCTCGTGTAAGCGGCCCGGCATCATAATGCCGTATTATTTACGAATGTGTCGATCGTAGCTGTATGCGGTTTGATTCGATTCTTTTTGGGGTAATTAATGACGTGGGTTAATGATGCATTGGAGAGATGTGGTATAAATGGATTATTTGTTTGTTCTGTTTCTTTGAATGTGTTAGACGAGTTGTTTATAAGCAGTGAATGATAGAAATGATTGACTGTGATACAGGATTGATCAGCGATATACGGTTAATATTGTTATGCTTTCCTATTGTTACAAAATAATTTATAAGCAATATTCTCTAAAATTGTTAACGTAATGCGCTTTCTCTACATTTTGTTATTATTTATCGTTCGGATATTGCTCGCTCTCATGTTACTTCAATATTCATCCAATATATTATTCAAATTTACTCCCTAGTAATACAGTTTTCCCAGTAACCATACTCTTCCTCTCGAAATTTTGCAAGAATATACTGATAAAAAAGATTTTTCCAATATTGCATAAATTTTAAAGTATTACGCCTGCAATATCGCAGTATAGACATTCTCCCTCCGCGGGAAAAGTAAACTCAATGAAGAAAGCATAACACCGCGCATATCAGCTTATAAAAATTCTCCATGGAAAAACCTCTTCCGATATAAATAAAAAAAAAAAAAACATCCGGCTTCTCTTTTTCGCTTCATTAAAGCAGCGCGAAGATCTCGGCGATAGGAAGAAATTCACACCGTGTAAAGCACGACGAGTGCCGTGTATATCTGCCTGCGATGTATCTCACGCTCGCGCCCGAGGAAAGCGGAGAGACAAAGCCCGGGGAAAATATAAAGAAACTCGCGCTGCGCTCGCTGATGTGCATGTATAAAACAGAGTCCCGAGGGCCGCGCGCGAGCGTGGAAAAATATTCGAGCGGAAAGAAACAATCGCTCGAGGATAGATGGAGGAGGGTGAGAATTGAGGATTGTCGTTAAGAATGCAAATTTAGAGATGGAATAGCGATGAGGTTAAAGGATGATGAATTTGGTAGGTGGGAAAAACGTTGTAACGCAGCGAGGAGGAAAATTTTTGCATTTCGCGAAATTCTCGTGAAATTTAAATTATGCGCGATATTTTCGTTTGAAAGGCCGTAACTGCAAACCGTTAACCTTGTAAATATCAGACTTATTTCATCCGAAAATTTCGGTCTGCGTTAAAGCGAAAGGGCAACGTGTATTTTGAAAATTCGCGAGACAGCCGCGTAGCGAGCTGTATCTCTTCGCGTTAAGGAATTTCCAGAATTTTTTCGCTGCATTACCCGTGAAATGTAATAGTGAGGAGCGACGGCCGGGAGCCTTGCACGCGAGCTGAAATTTCGATGCAAATTTTAGAGATATTCGCGCTGCCGTACCTTCGAAAGGGAGAAGGATATTTTTTAGCTGCGCGCTCGAGTATTTAAATATTATTTTGCATATTTTTTTGCCGAATCCAAGTTGAAATTCTGGAAATTAATTCCAGAAATTTTTTCGGACATTGGTTATGAGTTATTCATATTTTAATATTATTCGGAGTATACTTTGATCGAGGCGTATTCCGATAATTGCTTTTTATTGATTTAGTATGGTTAAGTTTATTAAAGAGTAACAAAATTTAGAATTTTATTTTTGTAGCGGTTTAAAGAAATCCATATTTTAATATTTACGTACTGAGTAGTTCATGTTGTAAACTACGTATTTTATCAAATTATATAATTAAATTTCCGAAAACGTATAAATCCTAAATACTTTACATCCCTACGAACATCCACCATTTTCATTTTCATTATCATCACTGCAGAAAGTACACATCGCGCACCCAAGCTCAAGATACGGCAATTTCGCAATATCCTTATTCAAACAAAAACTAATCATCTCCCACGTCAAACAGCCGTACTCCCGCGTTATATCCTCATGAGCGCAAACCTCATTAACGTTAATTTCTTGGCGTCGAAAACCTCGCGCTCTTCCTCCCCGCTCCTATCACCGCGCAAAAAATAGCTGCAACCTTGTAAAAGTGATTTTAAATATTCAAAGAACCCTATAAGCTGGCCCCCGCTGTTCCTTTGTTGCGCTTGCGCCCAGCAAAGTCCGCAATTTATAAACTCCTCTCCTCGAGTTTCTCTCTTTTTACATGCCCGGGATTTTCGCGAGTGCGCCTCGGCACTTGTGTATATCCGACTCGTAGAGCCTAGATTTTTCGGTTTAATTATGGAAGTGCTCAATTTGCTCGCGCATAGAGCTATCGCCTTTGTCTTGATTTCCGCACATTTCCCTCGAAATGAGACTGATATTTCATCATTCTCGGAATCAAAGCGTTTCGCGCTAGTCGCTCAAAGCTAACTCCCGCGCTATAATCCAGCGATTTCACGCGGCTAATGGTTTTTCGCGCGGTTCTTTTGAATTTTCGCTCGACAGTCGAACCACCCCCGCATTCACGCGTGTGCTTTAATCGAAAGTTTAATTCCATTAAGCTCGCTCCGTTCGCGGAAAACCAAAAGTCGTGTTTTCCCCCCACGGCACGTTTGCCCCGCTGCCATCCAATTACCCGGCCTGTAAAATCAGATATTTAAATATCGGCTAAAAAGGGTATAGCTTTCAAATTACACTTCAGCCGCGCGCATAAACTCGGCCTGAAAAGAGAACTTAGGGAGCCGGGGCAATCGCCGTGGCTTTGGCTCTATCAAAGCGTTTCTACGTCGAATTTATCGATGGCCGCGTAATAGAAGCCTCGAAAGCGCTCAAACGCCGCGGATTTCCGAAACGGTCAAGTGTCGGCCGGAGGACGAGAGCAAAAGTTATAAGCCAATCCTCGGGCTCTGACGGGTGTTATTGATAAATTACCTGCTAGCGAGTGTGGATAGGGTGGTTTTGCAGACTGGTAAAGCTTGTAAACGTTGCCTGTCGAATTTTCCGTCAGACGTTAGCTTCCTGGCTTTTCTCAAAAGTTATAATTGTTTTGTAACTTCAAATTGCCGGTGTTTGCTTCCGCTTGGGATCGGGAAGTAATTTTACGATTAGTCCGTGCGCTTGATTGTCTGTATTCATGAATGAAACTGACATTTTACAAGTGTTTGTTTGTTTACAACACTTGTTTACACGTTTACTATGCATCTAGGGGAGGGGGTTAGGTAAATATCTGTTACGCTAGCCGGTGAGCAAACACATAACTACGAAAACGTATATTCATCAGAGTCGCTTTTGTGAGGATAAGCAAGCTCGTGCTCAAAATAAAAGGTATGTAAACGCGCGTGTATAACAAATCGTCATTGCTTATTCGCATAAGTATTAGTTTACTTGCTAGTTAAACAAACTAAGACAAATACTTAATTCGAGTGAAATACATACACGTAGTAGTTAGCGTTTTACAAAACGACCATTCTCTGTTAGAAAAGAGCGATTATATCAACTTAATCGCAATGAAATAAAAAATTTATAATCTACTCTAAAAAGATACGCACAGAGAAAGATGAATTGAAAACGACCGGGAACTTACAAGCCATTTATTAACAGACTAATTAATTAAGAGACGTAAGCATACCCAAAAACGAGAGCTCGGTGTAAAAGGCCTGGGTAAATGAAATAATTAAAGCCGTGCGGTAGTAGCGTTTCGCTTTAACGAGAGGAGCGGCTCCTGGCTCTGTTAGTCCTATCGTTATTGCGATCGCCGCGTTTCGCTGAGATAACAATAAGCTACCTGAAGGCATCTGGGCTTTAGAGAGGCGGAACGGGAAAATTTTTGTTTTTCGTTCGAGAAGGATGGTTATCTTTAATCTGAATTAATTTGAAAATCAAATAACATGCTGGAGGTGGTTATTGAGACTGACTGTTTTGTTGTGAAAATTAGAATATTGTTTTCAGTCATAAAACGGTGATGGATAATGAAATATTATGTCAATAAAAGCAACGTATTAAAGTTGAGGTTTTAAAAGTAATTAAATTAAATTAAAGTATGAATAAATTTTAATTTCGTTTAGTTTTATTAAGTTTAATATAATTTGCTTTAATTAATTTTATAAAATTTTCAGGAATAAATAATGTATATTTATTTCAATTTGTCAGAATTCTTCATCAAATTTAATTTTATAAAATTTCCGGAGAATTTTTATTTATTTCAATTTGCCATGAGAATTCTCCATCATGGTTCATATTTAAAATCGACAGCCGCTAAAGATAATAATTAAAAATACTTGTGATGAGATTTTTGGATTTGATTTTTATAATTTATAATCTACTTGCTTAATTTCAATTATAATAACATCCAGTCCAAATTATTTCGTCATTACTATCTCTGTTCCTCAGCCTCTAACATCACGTGTATTTTAACTCTCTACCTCCAACTACTTTGCTATTTTCGACCACGTATACATACACAAGCTTTAGCGCATGTGCAAGCTCACTCCTTCTCCAAAATAATTAAAGTCCAAATTCATTAAATAAACACAAATACTGCCAAGCCTGCAGCATTTTGATGCAAATTAAGATCAAAGAGCTCTACATTGACTTTCAACGTCAAAACAATCAACTCCCGCCCAGAACCAAACAAGTTTAAAAAAGCTCGACTTGAAAAAGTACGTTCACCTGTCGAACTCTCGCTCACTTTGACGCAGTGCGCGAGCTGAAAGTCAAGCTGCTACACGCCTGTTTACACGCCACTTGGCTGCTCGGCTAAATTGCAGCGCAATTAAGGGCGTAGATGGGGGAGGGGGCGGCGAAAGCTCGAAGAAAACTTAATTAATTAGCGAATTAAGGAACTCGTCGCCGTGGCGCGCCTGCTGCTCGAACCAGTCGCGCGCTCTTGGATTTTAGTCGCGGATATGTGTGTGTGTATATATCGGACTTTCCGTGTAGGTGCGGCGGGAATTGAATTAAGGGTCTTTGTTTATAAGGTAGAAGGATATGGGTAATTGACGGGATTTTTTAATTAAAGGGGGGTTGGTTACTGGTCTGGAGCTTTTGGTTTCTCGCCGTGAGTGAAACATTTTGATCAATACATTTTACCTGATGGTTGCGCGTGCGTTGAATTTATTTAGTTTTGCAAATATGAAAAATAATGTTTATTGCGTTATTGTTAATAGATTCACTAATACAAATATTGTCAAAGCTAATTAAAGCCATGCATATATTACAATCGAATATATATTCATAATAAAACAATAAATTATGCCATATGCAGTAACTATCAATTATTAGGGCCGAAAATCCGAGAATATACCTGCATTAAATATTTCAGCGCATTAAAATTTGACGATATTAACTCTTTACATTTGAATCCCCCATTAACGGAATAAAATATTCAGGTACGTCCGAGCGGCTACTCGTGCAAAATACATAGCCGCCCAAGCGAGCAAGCATTCGGGCGTCGAGCCGTTATACTGTAATTTCAATAAATATGCGAAACATTATACAACGGCGTTATATCGCTTTCCAGCTCGTATCTTCACTACTGTATCTGAAAAATGTAATAAAAAACAAGCGGTGAAAGATACCCTCAGTAAATATAAACGAATCGCAAATTATATAAGCGGAAAGCAATGATACGGTTAAAAAATAATTACTATTGTAAAAAAAATGAGTTAATTAACGTTCGATTGTTTATTGTTACAGCTTGGATAGAGATGCGCCATTCACGTTCCAGCTTGGTGTGGGTCAGGTGATCAAGGGATGGGACCAGGGACTGCTCGACATGTGCGTGTCCGAAAAGAGGAAGCTCGTTATCCCGCCAGAGCTTGGCTACGGTGACCGTGGAGCTGGAAATGTCATTCCCGGAGGTGAGAAATTTTATTTTGCTTTTTTGGTGGAAGGGTTTTAATGAAAACAATCATGCTTTTAGTTTGGGTTGACCGTAGGAGTTGCCTTAATAAATAAAGATAGATTTTATTTGTTTGTTAATATAAATCTACTTAATATAAACTTTATATAATATCGATATTAAAATATCACTACGAAACAATTCTTAATAAATGTTAAATAGATCCAAAAATTAAAAAAATGACATTTTAAAAATATTTGTAACAATATGAAATCCATTAATCTATAAATATACTTGAATTAAATTAACATCAACGTCTTTTGCAAAAACTTCAGCTTTACGTTAATTTAGTATTATGATATTGATTTTCCTTTCCACCTAATGATGACAGGATATCTACTTGTGAATATTCAATTATAAAAACATTTAATTTAAATATTCTGAAACTTATTAAATTACTTTTATTAAAATTTCTAGCTTACATAAATATAAAAAAGAATCAGATAATTAAATATAATTTAATATAAAGGTGGAATAATATTTACAAAGTGACAGTGACATAGGATTAATAAACTAATTATACTTGAACATATAATTAAAACTCGATTGAATAACAATATTTAATAAAAATAACAGCCTATTATATCGCACATCTAATTAATTCAAGGTGGTTAGATCATTCATAATCCTACTTATTTCTCACTCTTATACACCTCACTAAAATTTCCATTTTCACAATCCAAACACCAATAAGAAATTCAATTTAGAATCCATCTCTCGAACCTTCTCCAAAAATTAAGCCGAAAAATATCGAATCCATCCACCACGAATGGACCGCGTGCGTTTCACTCGATTTCTGCTCGAAAATTGGAAAAAGCTCGCGTTTTTCTCGATCGCTGAGCTTTAATCAACCAGCAGTGAGAAATCATTCATCGCAGCTAGTTCCGAATCCTCACGTGCACCGATAATTGGTAGTGCCTATCAAACGTCGCGATTAGATAAAGCGACCGGGCCAAAAATTCCCAGGACACTTTGCCGGATAATTGGACAGTTGGTCCAGCCTTCGCGGTGTAGCTTTCGACCACGCGCGGGCGTTCGAATTTCGAATTAGGGTTGCGATTTGGTAGACGCGATTAGATGTCGGAGATATCAGTGGATCGTAGCGGTGGTCGCATTGTGGTGGAGTTGGTTTTCGTGACAAGCCGGTGGGATAGGTCTAGATGATAAAATTTTTTTAATTAGATCGTTTGTGATTAATTATATCTGTTAAAATGACTCTTTTTCTTCACTAACACTATAGAATGAAAATAAACGATTTCAATAAATAATTAAATAATGATTGTACCACACATACGAAAGGAAAAAAAGTATTAAGAATCAAAAACTATCTATGCATCATCGACACCCCAACCTCGCAGCGCACTGCGATAAACCAGCATTCGGCGGGCTCGAAACAAATAACACATGTTTATCGACCTTAACCAACTGCATCCTCGCGCAGTGCACATAAATACTCCCGAAAACTGAACGCGCCGCATTAAATAATACCTCAATTGCCTCTCTTTCTCTTTCCCTCTTGTACACCTGTCCCAAATTATATTCGCGCCCCCCGCGGATATATACCAGCGCTCGCGTATTAATTTCACTCGTTTAAACGTCGAATAATTAAGCGCACTATATTTCATTAGCGACCGCGCGCGCGTTCAATCGGCCGTGTCCCGCCCCCGCTCTGCATTATTAATGGACCTACGGCGGCGCATCCTCGCCTGTATGAAGTCTAAAAAGAGAGATATAGGGGTGGGGGGAGAGAAAAAGGGTTGAAATATGCGGTGTCGCGCATTCGGTGCAGCTGCGAAATTTTAAATCGTAGGAGGCTGCTGGATGCAGGCCGATGATGGAAAGCGGCTCGTTTGTCGAGAGCTATTTACTCGAGTATGGATCTATGTAAGTCTGAGGTTAATACCAAGTAAGGGTGGCGCGACGATAAATTGGGTTTTTGTTGCCGATTGATAAGATAAGGATTGTCAAAGTGTAAAAATCGTAGTTTTTTACTTTTAGATTTACTAATGCTTAAATATATATTTCTCAGTGATTTTCATAATCCATAACCACATCACGTGTAACTGAATGTTTCATCAATCAAGACAGATCCTTGCTCGTCATTAAAACGAAAAATTCAGCACAAAGGTCGCATCCACTTGAAATACAAAGTTCCACGCGTACACCTGTATATAAAAAACGAAAGTGACAATAAAGATAACTATACGTACGCACGCGGCCGACAAAAACAAGAGAGGAAACGCGGGTAGGTTCGTTAACTGCGCGCGAGAGCGACGGAGCGCGCCCAGTGGCATCCTTTTTGTTCCGAAAATTACGCGGCCCATTGTAATATTTCCAGTTCCTCGTGCCGCTCGCGCGGTGACGTTGGTTATTATTAATCGCCGCGCGCGCGATTCTTTTAGCCGAGGCAAGCGCGCGCATTCGCGGTTAAATTACAGCGTGCGCTCGTATAGTCGTTCGTTATGAATGAATTTATTCGCTAAAGAGTAGGGCGTAAAAAAGGATTGTGTGGTAATGATTTTGAGTTGCGCGTGAAAATGACATGCTCTTTTCGAGGCGGAGGATCCCGCGCAAAAATTGTCACTGTGGGCAATATGTTGGAAATATATTGGAAATTGCTATTGGCAACATGTGGGATAAACATTGGATACATATTTCCAATATATGGCATACAGCTCGCTAAGGCGCATTTTCCAACATATTTCCAATATATTTCCCATATACTAAT
>UELX01000604.1:0-68667 GCA_900480035.1 Eupelmus urozonus | reverse complement strand
CGCCTATACAGTGAAATGCCCGTTCCTCTCCTCTTTCTTTTTTTTTTTTTTTTGGTTGGGTTGGTATAGTTTCGATGTTAACGGGATGATGTGTCTGGTCGAGGTATTTGCATTTTATTTATGGATTTTCGGCGGAGCTGTTTTGATGAGCGACCTACTTGCGGATGGTGACTAGGATTAAGGTGGGGGAAGATTGAAGGAGGATTTTTGAAAGGAGCGAGAAATCGGGGACCGGCGCTATCAATTCCAAGCGCTAATTTCTAATTTCACGCTTCATTAGAGAACAATCCAAATGAGATTATACTCGTTTATTGTTGGCGGGTCATTTGTTCGGTCGGGTTAGCCTTTAATTTGATGATTCTTATTATTGATTCGGCGATTTGATTCTTCTATTTGTGTAACACGTACATTGATCCAAATGGAAAGAAATATCATTTTACAAAATACTTTCTGAAGTTTAATATCGTTCTTATTCAACATAATCTAAAGCTACTTCCTTTACGTTCAAACAACACCTAAAAAACAACCTCACAAAACTTCAAAAAAAAAAAAAAAAAATCGCAAATAACTACCGGGTCGAGCTCGCGAAAAAAACTGTCACCGCGTTTGATTATGATGCACATTCCGCTAATGATCAGAAAATCCCGGGCGCACGGGGCAGAGTTGCGTCAGCCACGAAACTACGGCAAAAGGATCAACAGGTTGCTGTGTCATCCTTCCTTAGTCTCTCACGCATTCAAGTCTCCTGCGCTGCGCTAGGAGCAGCCATGCTAGTTTCAAAATTCAAGTGAAAGCGAAGTGATTAATTGCGCTCATTTGTAAAATCTTACGTAATTATATAGTTAAAAATTTTCCGCTGCGCTAGTCCCTTGCACACTGTTAATTCGAACCGACTCATTTTTGTAGTTTCTTCCAGTTAAGCTAATCGATTTACAGTTAACGCTCGGTTTTATTACATGTTTATTACGTATTAAGCCTCATTTTTTCCTGCAAGCGAATCTGCGTTCGTATATTTTTTTCGCGAGCAGAAATCCGCATATTACAGACCAAGACGATCGTATTAAATATAAATCATTACTGCACTAAAGCACGAGAATCCCCCCGCAATTACCGCTTATTAACAAATCAATTAATTCCAATCTATTCAATACCAATCCATAAGCAGTAATTTTCAGAGCTATAAATCTTTTTTCGCTCATACACACACTCGCAGCTCCGAGGGGCGTATACACCTTCAATCAGCTCCCAGCGCTCGCAGCAAACATTTTTATCTCTCGATTATTAGTCAAATTCACCGGCGTAATGGCCGGCGATTCAGCATATTTAAAAATCAATCGCACGTACGTACGCGCATCTCTGAAACAAAGCAACAATATCCATTTGCCAGGAGAGGAAAAGGCATCGTCGTCGATAAGCAATCGTTTCGAAAGTAATAAATCTATTCCCAGAGAGCTGCATGCACCTCACGTACTCGCGTCTCTGTATATGCATGAATCCAGCAAGAGTCCGTTTAATGTTGAATCACCGCGCGCTAAATTATATAGGGTGAAGCGGGAAGGATTCAAGTCGTTTATCAGAAATTTTTTCTTCCAGCCTTGACTGTCTTGTAACAATATGTTAGTTCGAGTGGTATAAAGTCTCTTACGCGATTAGAGGCGAGAATGAGCGAGCGCGTTGAGTCGGCACGAGCTTCACCGAAAAATCTCTCCCTTCACGAGGCAACTTTCCTCCGATCTCGCTTTTACGGGAAAAACCACGGCGTATCCCACTTCTATCATTTTTATTAATCCCCAGCTGTATCTCGATTTTTACAGGCCGCGTTTCTCAAAAAGAGCCAGACAAATGACGCTAATCAGTCTCTCGATGCACCCGAAAGAAAAAAAAAATAACAAAGCGCTCGAGCTTCCGAAAAAGTTTCACTTTCCGTCAGAAATACACGTCGGCCCAATTAGACGGCGCGCGGCAAAAATCCTCTCGCGCCTCTTAATTAAGGAATGCTTCTCCCCCCTACCTATTCTGCCGTCATTCGTCATCGCGTCACTCTCTCTTTCTCCGAGAGAAGAAGCGCATCTCTTCCGGCGCCTCGAGTGAGCGCAGCTTCGTGAGCTAGAACGCGGAAGTCGAAGTGCGCGTTCTCTCTTTCTCGCGCCTTCGTAGGTGTAGATGGCTTTTTTATGCGCTCTTTTTTTTCGTGTAGGCTCGGGAGGCTGTGACGGAGCGGAGTAATTTGCTTGTAAAAGTGGGTGTGCGCGCGTTTTTTGCGCTGCGAGTTTTTATGGATGTGCGTGCTGCATGTGGGTATACTTATGTATGTGTGTGTATGCTGGTGTGAGTGTATTTATGTATACTATTTTAAAATTAATTGAGTATACACACGGCCGAGCGGTAACTTTTCAATGTTTTGTTTTCTTTAAGCTTGCGATTAATATTTTTGTACTAAGCGTTTAAAAAAAAACAACAAAATTGATAAATAACTGAAGATAGCAACTAATCATTATCGACAATGTACATGCAGTTTCGACATCGATTATTTTTCTCTAGCGAGCGCTCGGGATATCTTCTTTGTTTCTAAAGTAGTTTTGCTGATTTGCTGGCACAACAGTTTTGCAAAATACCGTAAATAATGGCGCTGACTCGTAACTACGCGATGACGCTACGCTTGTAGTACCGTTATGGAATAAACGCCTCACAATAAAATTGGTATCGCTCGTAACTTTTTAAGCCGAAGCTGTATATAGAAAAATCTAAGGCTTTCTAAGCTGATCGCACTGGATGGATTAGCAAAGATTATTTTTTTTTTTTAACGAAAGCTCTTTAATAAGTTCTATTTGAAAAATTCTAATAAGGAAATCTGACGAGTACGGCTTTAGATTGTAAAGGAAAATAATACAAAATGAATTAGTTTAATATAATTATGTATAAGATAGTTTATAACGATTTTACAGGACTCCAAAACACAAGAAATTTCTAGGTATACTAGAAATTATTGCAACTTAACATCTAGATAACTTTTGTAGCACTCTTTACAAAACTTAGTCATGCAACATCGACGGATATCGGAGACCAAAGGAAGTTCATAACAAATTTTTTGTGCTCCTAATGATGTTTCAAATAAATCAGAAATAATATAAAATAGTGTATGCGTAATATTGCGGAAACGCAAACTGTCAACAGTTTACTACAAACTTAAATAAATCGAACTACTTGAAAAATCAAATTTTCTCCCGAGAGTATATATTTATACTACTGTAATTTAAGAAACTACTCAGCAGTATCAGTTTTTCTGTCCACATACAAAATTATAATTGATACTAACTCACGACTAAAATCGTGTCTCTATTAAGATTTTTACATAACCCAACATCAACGTACAAACTATCGCCCATACTCTATCTAAACCCAAACGCACCCCGGTATCACTCATTAACCAGCCAAAACATCATGTTCAAGCTCAATCAGCCAATAAATCCTTACCCGCTCAACCGCTCCGATAAGCCTCACCAAATCCACCGCACCGTTAAACCCAACAATCTCGCGAAAACCTGACCCCCCCCCAAAAAAAAAACTAGACCACACCGTACGCGCTCCCGAGAGCGAGAGTGACAGAACTAGGAAGGAAAAACGCTCCCGTCTCCCACCGGCTCGTCGGCTGCGCGCTCGGCGTCTATATACACTCAACTCTGTGTGTATGTATCTGTATAGAAAGAGAAAACGCCGCGCGCGCGCGCCGCTATGTCTTTCGGTACCCGTTCCTTATCTACTTCCGCCTCTCTCTCTCGCTCGCTCTAGCGGCCGCTCTACCCCCACCCCGGGCGCTCCGCCCCTCCTTCCGGCGCGCCAATAGCCGTGCGGGCCTCCCACCCCCCGGCGAGCGGCCGAGAGAGCGGCAGGCACGAGCACGCGCCGCGAGCTTTTGACAGTCGTCGCGACGACGTGCTCGGACACGCGTCACGTGTTACTGCGTGGTCGCTTAACTATTTTCTTCTGATCTCTCTCTCTTTCTTCGTTCTCTCTCTCTCTTCTTTCTCTCTATCGCTCAGACGTGTTCAGTGGACTGCTGTTGTGCATTTTTTTAAACAATTGTGTGATCGATTATATCCGTCCTCACTTCGTTTGAATTAGCCGGTGTGATCAGCTCCATTCCTGGGTGTGACCTTTCCGACTATGTATAAACAGTGCGTTAACATTCCGAGGGAGCAAAAACTGGAAAATTCGTGATAAAGCAGGAGAAGAGACAGCAGGTGCCGCGCGCGCTCGCGCGCAGGTGGAAAAGTCGTCAGGCGCCCGCGGACGATCGCGCTTGCGCTCACGAGTCCGCGCACGCGAGTGAGAGTGATAAGCATCGTATTAGCTGCGATCTCTCAAGGACGCGAGCGCGCTTAGCCGCCGGATGAGCAGGCTCTCTCTGCATTCCTTCGTCTAAACGCCTCGAACGCTCGGCGGAACAAACAAGTGTGTGCTTGCGCCGGATAGACTGAAAACTGTGTTATTTTTTGAGTGTGTACCTGGTGCTGGACTGTGAGGTATGCTTACCCCTTAAAAAAGTGTCAGACCGAAACATTCCTAGTGTCAGAGCTCTGAAGTGACTTTCTGCCAGTGTGTAAAACCCCTCGAACAGGTGTTTAGGGCGCGGGAGACTTAAATGCCTCGCTAAAAAGCGCGCCCACCCTTAACTCTCACACTCTATCTCACGCCCGAGCCACCTTAAGGTAAAAAAAAAACTCTCGCTCGTCATGGAGTACCAACAGTTGGCACCGCCGCCGGTGCCGGGTGCTATATTGCACCAAGCCCATCACCCGCAGCAGTCGCAGCAGCCCTCGGGCCCTCAGGCCCCACATCCCCACATTGTCGTCGCGCCAGCGCACCAGCAGCAGCAGCAAGGCCAGCCACAGGGCCAGCCGCCCCCGATGCCGCCCACGACCCACGCGCCCCATCAGATTCACGCGCCACTGCCGAGTCTCCACGAGGACAGCGCCAGCAGCAGGTGGACTCAGTACCAGCACCTCTGGCGCCAGCATCATGTTTACATGAACGGTAATTAGCGTTGCGTTTTCTGGAGCTGGTATAGTCTGGTGGTGGTGAGGACTGTGGAGGGTAGGGAGCAGAATCGTGGCTGGGTTTGGTTAAAGGTTGATTTTTAATGGAGAAAGGTGGACTGTTTAGAATTGTTTAGATTTGAGTACTAGGTTGTGGTTATTATTGTAATAATTTTTTTTAATTTTCAAAAAATTTAGTTTGAACGAAAGTGAAGTAAATTTTTCGAAGTAACGTAAATGAAATCTGGACAGACCAAAGGATAACTAATTTAAAAAAAGAAAACTTTAGGATTAAAACTCTGTGAAATCGCTCCTAAGTTACGAGTTCCAAAGTATGCTTTTTATTGACACGATGAAATATTTCTTCTTTACCTCGCACTGCGTATGCAAATTTAGTTAAGAGTCAATATTATGGATATAACCCTACTGTTTTATGCAGAATGTACTTAAGTTGCTTCATCGGAGAATCTTGAAACAGGCTTTGAACCACAGCAATACTTATCTAGCACATGGAAATGTGGATGTCATGTGAAAAATCGCGTATTTTTAGATGCACACACTTTTCATGAAAAATTCTACGCCATTAAGCTTAATGAGCAACGCTTTATTTCAAGCTGCACTTGCACTTTCTACGCAGCAAGTCATAACGCATTCAGCGCATTGTATAAATAGATATAAGTGGTATTATTACTTATTGCTACTATTTGTTGTTTTATTACTACCATTTATTGATTTGGAAAAGGAAAAATTGGATTCAATTTTACGATAGTTTCTGTTTGCAATATTCTTAGAAAGACTATTAATGTCGTGTTATTGTCAACATTTTGTACTTTATACAAAGCGTTAAAAAATGTGGTCAATTTTTCCAACTCTATCTTCGATTAATTATTTTATGTGATTTTTTTACAAAATACTGAAGACAATAAATCTTATTTATATTCAAAACTATTTAAAAATTTTGATCTTGTAATTAAAAAGTATCAAACAGATAAAATGAGAGACATCACGATGATTGAAAACAACGAAAAACGATAGTTTGCAAACATTGAATATTTAACCACTTCAACAAGGTTTTATAAGGTCAATAAAGTTAAGGTTGCCGGCATTTTGCAAAGAAAAATGCGACATTATCTCTTGAAAGTAAACAACTCTATTACCACCGTTATCTAGAGCGCAC
Source organism: Eupelmus urozonus (assembly GCA_900480035.1). Taxonomy (NCBI): domain Eukaryota; kingdom Metazoa; phylum Arthropoda; class Insecta; order Hymenoptera; family Eupelmidae; genus Eupelmus; species Eupelmus urozonus. The sequence goes on along the minus strand of UELX01000604.1, from coordinate 62,454 downwards.
TATACTAGCGCACATTCCACACTACTGAACATTGAAATTAACCACTATACTGATTAATAAATAATTCAATCCCAAAAAAATACCTTTAAAAATTTTACCTTTCAATGCTTAATCTAATCTATGTCAAAAAACGATCAAGTAAAAACCTTCTATTTGGCTGAACAATTGTACCGTTACCTCCCACGAAATTAGTATTTGTACTCCAGCTCGTGTTTAAACTTCCACTTCTTGAACAAAAAAATACTACTTTAATTTCAGGCAAAAATTTCGTCTAATCTATCAACTCTACTGCGATAAGAAAAATTTAATAGTAAAAAAATACAAGCACCAGACAAAGCCAGCCTATCCGCCTCGCAATAATAGCAATAATAGATACAGAAAAAAAACATCCGTCCGCACACAAAACGTCCACGACTTGTATTCACAGGCGCCAACTATAAAGCACACACACTTTTCCTTTCAAACTGCAGCTTCTTTAATCACTTTGCCGGCGCTGGAAGCGGCCCCGAGAAAGAAAGAGAAAAAAAAACGCTCCTTTTCACTTTTGTCGCGCTCAGCGGCTGTGTGTGTTCTTGCATAATGACGCACACTTGTTCCGCTTCGTGCGTGTAGCGTCGCGAAATGGCACACTTCATAATTTATTTATGTAAATCGCCCAGCGGCCACGTGGACGGCGCGCAACAAAAAGAGAGGAGAAACGCAAAACGCGAAGGTCGTGAAATTTTTCGACGAACTCGCCTGTTTTTTTTTCTCTTCGCTCGCTGAAGAGGCGCTTTTGAGCTGTTTTAGAGTTTTTCCGTCGACGCGAGTCATCTGTTAGGACAGTTGAATGCTAGGTGGAACTGTCAGAAAACATAGAAGTTTGCGCCGGTGTCAAGGTTTTCGGCGAGCGACTTTTTTTTTAACGCTGGTGTAATTGAATTTTAGAGGCGATGAGGTGTGCGTTGGGAATCGATATTTTGCAGCGTTGGTAGAGTTTAAAATTTGAGAAACGAGAGGTGTTTTTTAGTTTTGGTGTTAAAGGGAAAAAAAAATTAGAAATTTAGAAACGTTTCACGATTGCCGTTTACGTGTACCTGGATAAAAAATTAATTAGACTTAATTACTCGAATTTTGTCAGGCCTTAAGTAAAATTAAATTAGGAACTAATTAATAGCCGCACTCTTATTGTTAATTAGGCAAATCTAGTGCCCTCACAAGGACCTATTTTCTGTTTGAATAGGATTATTTTTTAACGTAATTTTTTAGAGTACTTTTAGAAAATCATTTAAGTCATTCATTATTTGTATTTAAAACAATACAAAAATTAATAATCGTTTACCCAAACAGCAGTGAGCTAATCATTTCATGTAACAATTCACTCAGAACATGACTTTTAAAACGATTCAGCTATCGCCTCCAAAAATTATCAATCCCCTCAAATTCTCACATCAAAACGTACACAAACAAATCATTACTCAATCCGCCCTAACTCATGCAAGATCTCCAAGTTTACACCTGCCTCACGTAATAATCTAGCGCCCACTGCATATCTGACCACCCACCTATCTCCTCGATGTATCTCACGTACTCTGTCGCAGCAGCTCGGCAAAACTCAAAACTGATGGTTACATCAACCCGGCAGCATGCGCGCGATAGCTAAACACCGATAAACTACCTCGCTCCGTTACTTCACTCTAATCGCCTCGTGTCTCGCACGTGCGAACCTTACACCAAACAAAACACTGATTACAATAAACTATCTCCATCCCGTTTGGCTAAAAGTTAAAACTACACGCATCGATAAAAGCCAGCTCTAAACCTACGCCGTAAAATCAAGAAGCCTAACCGAGCGAGCGATACCCCTCGGCGCGTCCTAACTTTCACTATACACAAAGCCAGGCCGCGCGCGCTTATCCTTCCTTCCCTTCGAAAGCAGCCAGCCGGCCCCCACTACTCTCTGTCTTGTGAATCGCGCGGCGCACGTGAATCGCGCCGCTCGTGCGTGATTCACTACTCCCTTTTCACCTGAGTACAGTTACGCGCGCGCGAATTTTCATTCACGGTCTTCTTGAAGAGCTTTTTTTAAGCTTGGATTAATGAGATCTTACGTACTCGCGGATTTTAGGTTTGTGAACGGTGAGCTTTTTTTGAATGAGGTAGGGAGGAATGCTTACAAGTACGGATTTTGTAGAACGTTGGAAACGATTGGAGTATCTGTATTCTCGGCGAGTTGGACGGTAGCTTTTGCCGTAGCTTTTTAGAAAAGTCAGAGTCAAGGCCGAGCTGTTTGCCGCTCGTATTTATAATGCGAGATAGCCTTTGCAGCGAAGCGCTGCTTAATAATTACGATATCGCGTTACACGATTGCACCAAGAATTTCTAATGCTTGATTAGAATCGACGTTAGACGTCGCGTCTGGCGGATTCCGTCTGTATCTACTGTGCCCATCGTTCGAGTACTGGACTCAAGGCTGCGAAGCTGCAGGTTTCGAAAAAGACTTGGCTCGATGAAAATTTTTGCTTCTATTAACAATTATGCCAGAGTGAATCGGTGCACACAGATTCCATATTTTTCTTAAAGTAAAAATTTTTCTCATGAAGCTTACATTACGTATCTACAACAAAAAACTAAAAAAAACAATAATAAACCATTCCTTCGAAAACTCTTGTCTCAACACTCGCTCCCGCAGCCGAGCAATGAAACTGCAAGAGCGAGCGAGAGAAACGCCGGCCGATCGTCGGATCAAGTCACTTAACTCCGTCAACCTCGCGTGCTCCCGTTTCTCTCTCCGTCTCCGTCGCTCACCCGGCTCGTCCGCGCATATACACACACACACACACAAACGAGCCTCGCTAAACGAGCTCGAAACGTGTGCGCGCAGTTTAGGCGCACACGTGGGTCGGCCTCTCCTCGGCTCTGTATACACAAGCGCGGATCTGGAGCGGCTCAACGAACTCGGAGCTTTTCGTCCGCTGCAGCAAAGAGCCGGCAGCGGAGATAACGAAACGAACTGGGTCGATTTTTCCGATCGATTACTGCCGAGATGCGCGCTCTGACTTTTTGACTTTGGTTAACAGGCTGATTAAGGGGCTTGTTTGATTATTACGGATGATTTTGAGGTGGCTTGAGAGTTGGTTTTTTTTTAACGTTTGCGGTCGTTCGGTTTAATTAGTGCAATCGGTGCTGTTTACGTCATGAAGAAGTGTGAATACGGTCTGATAGTGGGTAATGCTGAGGAAGGTGTTGCAAAATTAATCTGCAGCGTTAAATAACGTAAGCTCGAGCTTTGTTTATATTCTTTATCGAGGCTTTGGTAAGCGAAATTGTCCACTGTGAAGTTTGGCGATGGTGGTATTGTGATCGATAACTTGACAATTTTCAAATGTGAAAATTAAATAATTAACAAACTCACTGACGCAATAATTCGACAAGTGGGATCATCTCGATTAAAACAAAATCAGCTTTAATAATGTCTCGACGAATGCAAATAGTTACCTACGTTCATTGAAAAATTTATGAATGTAGATTCGCAAAGTTTTATTAGAAGACAAACAATGATGTGGAAAAACTTCTATTTGATTATCTGACAATCCAGCCCGATATTACTTTCGTTTATGTCAATGTACTTTAACAATAGAAAAACAATCATTTGTTTAGCTCCATTTGATTTGAAATTCGGCGATGTAAATTAGTGAAGTCCCTTTGCCGTAACTTCAATATCACATAAAATATGCTTTCTAAATTTATCTTTGAAAACAAATCCCAATCAAGTGCGTCAATAAAATTTTTTCGCATACACAATTAGAATCATGACCGAAGTTAAGAAAAACAAGGTAAAAATCAAAACTGGGTCACCTGTTGCACGCACGTAAATATACACCTGAAAGCTTCGATTCGGAATCAATCGCGGAAAAAAAATTCCACTCCGAACATATCTAAATTTGCTTTAAAAACGAACTACCGTTGACAAAAGGTAGGCGTGTGCTACCTCTCTGTTTACTTTCTTGGTTCAAAGTCATTTGTATCGTACTTTATAATTAATCAATCGACAATGATAAAAATAGATTTCGGGCTAGCTTCGTGGCCAATCGGCTTGCTTTCCGACCGGAAGTCAAAAATTCGATCTATAATCTATTTTTTTCCTTTTTTTATTTATTACGGGACTCAAAGTTCCGAACCTGGAATAATGAGAACATATGCACTCCATTAACTTAGCTAATCCGGAATAAATTCTCCATAAAACGCCAAATTAACTTCATCGACTTGTAAATCGCTCAAACATTCAATATAGACTTTTAAACCAAGTAAATAGATAATTTCTTTTACTACTCTTTCGTCAAGTGCTAATGTATATCATGTAAATATCCACCGTTACAACGTATTATTCCGTTACGTAACCGGCTCTCCATAAAAAAAAATAATATCTTTGCACTGCTTACGCACCCGATCTTATACATTATTAATTTCGACAATTAAAATTGGGAGCGTCTCATCATCGGCTTACACGCCTACATCTGGAGCGATATTTGTTTATAGTCGCGACGAATAAAGGACTTTCCTTATCGGTTTAATGGTAATTTTAAAATAATAAATGCCGAGCGCGCGCGTGCACAAAATACACTAGCCAAGTGTTGCCGGGGTCGATAGAAAATTTTCAATCGTTGATTAGGTAAATATTTGACGGAGCGCGCAGGTGCGGCGAAATGACTAAACAATAATGATTTTGGGTGAAGAAAAGAAATTTAACGGTCAAACAGATGTTTCTGAATTTGACAATTCTCGAGAAATATGGTATTATATTGGAAAATGACAATGGGCCGAATTGTATGGTGATATTTTCTTAAGAGATCTAAGAAAATTAAGTGAATTGTTGTGCAGGAGACTAGAAACCATGCATATTTATAAGATGGCTATGATAGCGGTTTACAAATTCTTTTATAATTATCAGCGGTTCTGGGTAAATGATTAGAAATTCTAGGCGAGACCAGTCGGACTTTATAATGCTCAATGTAACACAATGATATTTAACGATCTTAGCATGTCACTATAATGCTATTGAAATTTATGCTGTTTAGTTTATTCAAATATATTTAATAAAGTTTCTATTAGTTCACTTTTTAAAATATTCAATCTGTAGAATAAAACTTTGATTTAATGAAAACAATGAAGGATTTGATGAATCAATAAGTTTCAGTATAACAAGACCGTTAATAGAGTAGAAATGGCAAAAATTTGATAAACTATCATGGAAAGAAAAAACTTGTTCTCGACTTGTTTTCTTTGTTCTTGTTAATTTGACAAAATCATGGAAAATTAACTTATTTAATTATATTAGTAAACCATAGAAGTAACACTACAATTTAAAAGAACTCGGACGTTTTAGTAGTTTACAGAAAGTTACATTGACATTTATGTTGTTGAATTTCAATTCGTTCCTCAGACGTAAACACACATTTAAACAGTAAATCCTCCATTTTTTAATTATAAAAAACTAACCACAAAAACCAAATCCATTCCAAAAAAAACCAACCAAACCATACCTCAAAACATATCATCTCAACAAAAAGCAGCCCGCACGGAAGAGGTCGATGACACTCTAGGCATCGGCGCATCGCAGAGCGGTGAGAGTAGCGCGCCGATCGCGAGCTTAAATTGGGAGAACGGCTGACCCTTGACCTCCCGCGCTCGCTTATACATATAACGCAGACGATAAACTCACGCGCCCTTGAGCGAGCGCTGCGCAAAGCTTAGCCGTGGAAATTTCTATTTTAGAATCGCGTCGAGGAAGCGCGATATGCATTTTATCTAATCTGCCTGTTATTTTTCGCGCTCGCAGAGAGCGAGAGAGAGAATCGATTTTCGAGCTCTCGAGCGATTGACGATGATTTCTCGGCATTTTTCTCAGCTTGTGTTTACGGACTCGGAGAGTAGATGGCTTAGAGGCGAGATTTCGCTGGCTGATGTTTATTTCTGGTTCGCGCTGAGATAACCTTGGCGGCTGCCGAGTGGAAGGTTCGGACGATTCGCCGGTCAATGTTTCTGTCACGGCTAGCATTCTGACTTTTCAGTAATACGAACGGTTTTGTACTTCAAAAATATTACCGAACCACCAAGACTTTATCCCTTCCCAAGAAACCAAAACAAGCCATACCTAATCACACAACCTAAAACCTAATCAACCGTCGAGACTAAGCGAAACATCCGCGCTTGATTTTTCTCGCGAATGCCAGTGCCAGCTTGTCGCCGTGGCCCAGTGACCATAGCCAGCGCAGCGCGGCGACTAGCTGCCTGACCCTGGCTAAGGTCGGCTCTAATCCGCGAGCGAGCGAACGCGCGACGAAGCCTCAAGAAGGCGCGCGCTCGCTTGCCTGTAAGCGTGGGTGGCGATAGTCGAGACTGCGGCAAAGGTGATTAAAGAGTCGAGCCTACGTTTGTGGAGGAATGAGAGTTGGAATTTGATTAGGTGGGACTATTGAGTTTGTTGATCGTTAAGTTTTGTATTAGGTTTTGGCTAGATGCGAACTAAGTACAGTGTTCGTATAATGTATTATGATGATGTGTAAGGTTTTATTTTTTACATATTTAGAAATGGGCGCGTGAGCTTAGGTGCATTTGATAAGATAGATGAGGGTAATTTTTTTTAAGTTTTTGAATTTTCTAGAATGTTTTATTATAAGATTTTGAAACGCTTAAAATATAAAAAGTACTTTTTAAATGCACATTATTTACAAAAGACTGCTATTCAATGTTACAAGGCCCTAATTCAGACCATTCGCGATCCTATTTTAAACAAGATCATCATTTCCTGTCACTTTACTTTTTAAAAGGCTTCTAGTTCAGTTCGATTATTAAATTAAGATTATTTTTTTCATTTTTTAAGCGTATTACGCTGTATATTTATACATACAATAAGACAATCCATGTAATGACCAAGCAATATTTTGATTAAACTTTCGATTAAGAATACAAAAAAAGTATGTGCATTTCAATTATTATTACTCTCCATTACTTTCTATCTCAAGCAGCATAAAATTATAATTATAATTAAACACTCTCTATCCCTTTCTCTCCCTCTCAAAAGCCAACGCAATTCAATTCCAAAAAATCCCCCCAGCAGCTCGAAAAAGCCCGGCGTAAACACGCTCTTAAACTACAATGTTTACAGCGCCTCCCTCCAGCCGATCATCAACCGCGCGAAGGCCAAAAATACGTATCGCACGTGCCGCGCGAAACCAATAATGTACCATGCGCTAAAAAAGAAAAACGCATTCCGTTATACACATTCGCGCTGGCGCCTTATCACCTGTATACGCGTGCGCGAGCACATTTTCTCTTTATCGGCCTCCTGCCTCGAAACTTGTCCGTCACCTGACAATAATATTATCAGGTTGCAATATTGCCGGCTCGCTCGCGCGAAGACAGCGTAGAAAAAAAAAACGAACTGCCTGACCTACTGCGATGTCCTGGAAAGAAAAAATAATGAGGCGCCTGCCGCGGCGTCTAACGTTTGGCTAAAGTGAAAATAAAAACTTTTAGCGGCCCGGTGGAGGAAGGAACGAGTTGGCGGAGGGCTGATTTGCATATGGTTTTGAAGTCTAATTTTTAGGTGCGTGTTTCGTTTTTTTATTGTGTGTATTATAATTTTAATCTGTTCTTTTTTGTGGAGAAATTTTATTGAGCTTTTGGTAGTGAAATTTTGGATGCCAGTGTTTTATGAAAAATGTTAATCGAAGAAACTGCACATAAAAATTATAATATACTTACAATAGGCTTACAAACAAAGAAAACCGTACCACGCGAAGCAAACAACTATTTTTCAACATTTCCAGCTTGTAAATCCCCGCTGAAAAATCGCTAAGAACAATTAATCCCTTCCCAGCTCGAGCAAATTCAAAGCAAATTTCACTTCTGCACTCGATCGCGGCCCGATAAAGCCACCTTAACACAATTAAATCGGCGCGCGTCTAGCTTAAATCCCGGATCATCTATCGGCCGCGCGCGCGCCCAGGGAAAACGGAAGCTAAAGTCGCGGCGCGAATAAGAATTTAATCGGATAGCGCAGCAAGCGCCGAGCCTGGCCATTGTAACAGGGCACCGACGATTTTCACTTTCATTCTTGGCGCTCCTTTGTGTGTGTGCATGCAAGCCGGTTGGCTTAATGGGAGTTTAAGGGAGTGTGGTTTATGATTCAGGAGGTGGGTTGTTTGCTTATTGAGCTGTGTGTGGGATTTTGAGGATTGAATTTGATTTTTTATTGTTGGTGACAAATTGACATTTTGAGAAATTGAGAACGAATATCTGCATTCGAAACAATATCTGTATGATGAAATTTAATTATTCAAAAATATTATTTAAATACATATATTAACTGTATATTACTCGAACATACAATAAAAAATTCAGCTAAAAAATTTCGCGTAAATTACAACTTTCCACAAGTAGATACATTCCAAGTCCCGTCAGCCAGCACAAATTCGCCAGGCACCCAAACTCCCGTCAAATCCAAGCTACAGTCAGCGACTGTTAAGTAATAACACAAATCTAAAATTACAGCCGCATAACGCACGTAACTCCCCGCAATCGCGCACAATTCCAATACGCATTATTACGCGCCGTCAAACTACCTGGCGCACGCGAAGAAAGCTACGAGTCGCATCGCTAATCGTTACCGCCTGCCGCTCTAATCATACGTTAGAATCCAAGGAAGCGCGAGTAAAAATCGCGAGTAACGGCCGGCCGTTAAATTTATGAGAGCACGTACGCGCGCTCGTAAATCAATTAAAAGTGTCTCGAAAAAAGGCGGCGCGCGGGCTCTCCGACTTTCACCGAAAAAAAAAGCAAGCCGGGAGGAGGAGAGTGCGCGAAATTCACTCACGACTTGGAATATACGTGTGTGCGGATAATATGAGTCGAGAGAGCCTCGAAACGGCCTTTGACTGGGGGGTGGGGGGAGAGCGGTTAATGCTTCTTAGACACTGATGATTTTGGAAGTCTTCGTTTACTGTTTGTGTTTGGATGTGCTGTAGTTTTTTGTGACTCCGCGGGGCTTCTGAGAGTAGAGACGGTCGGAGTTATCAGATTTTTGTTTCTCGAAAATATTTTAGCTTATTTGAATGATTATCTTCCACATCCAATGTTCAGAGATTAAATCGTAAACTAGTATTAAAATTATAAAAATTAATATTTATCATAGTCGTTTCTAAAACTACATTTTTTCAAAACCATAAAAATCTCCATATAACTTCTCCTAAAAAAACCACTCCATCCCATGTTAAACCAGTCCATCCTACGTAAAACCAATGAACCATTTACCCTAGTCATCTCTAAAACTACATTTCCTCAGAATCACAAAAATCCCCATACTCCCTCCTAAAAAAAACCCACTCCAACCCATGTAAAACCAGCATAACACCACAATACCCACACTACTCCGCGCTCCTCGGCTCGCTCACCGACAAAGTGAATCAGTGGGGCCTCTCTCAACCCACGATTACTTTCTCCTCGGCTCCGGCGCGCTCGGCGCACCCCGCCGCTCTCGCTCTTCCGGGTCTCCTTTCTCTCGTCCTCCTCCTCCTCCTCCTCCTGCTTCTCCCGCTCCTTCTCGGGCCCCTTTCGCCTGGCGTCTATAACTGCGCCGGCGGCCGATTCGTTTCCGCGTGCGCATCTGCGCTCTTTTCTTTCGGTGTCTTGAAACGAAGAGAGGGGGGAGGTCTGTGTGTGTGTGTGAGTGGGTAAGAGAGTGCGCAGGTGGGCGAGACAAAGTGGGAGCTGTATTTTTAGAAAGGGAAATTATCGCGAGGGGGCTCAGTTTTAATTGATTTAACGGGTTTCCGCGTGAGCGCAATTAAGCGCCGCGAGCGAATCGCCGGCTTTTTTGCTTGTGCTTGTGTCGAAAGTTGCGGGGTGGCCTGGTGGTTTCGTGTGTTGTGGGGATTTATGGTTGGGCTTTTGAGGATGGTTTCAGGAAAATTGCGGTGGGGATTGGATTTTGAGACGAGAGTGTCTGACCGTGTCGTCTGTTTCTACTGTCGATCGAGTGATTTATAGCTTCTGCATCTTTTAACTTTTCTACATCCATTATTGCTATTTGTAAATATTAATTGACTAACTTTCATCCATACGTATATTACGAAAAATTAATTATGCGGTTCACGGTAGAGCTTAGCAATACCAAGTCACAACTATAATTCATCGATACATCCCCACCACGCGTTAACCACCTATAGTTTCCCCGTTTCTTATCTTCAAAAAATTTTCTCGAAAATCTCATCATCTCTCTCTTCCTCGAGACGCTCGAAAAATCAACAAGCCGAACGAGCTCACGCATAATTACGTTATACGGCCGCGCTAAGTAACCGACGCGCCGCCGGGACGTAATAGAAAGTGAAGTAACTGCCGAGCGAGCGCGATGCAGCTCTGCATCCAGGCTTTCTTTTCTATACAAAAATGCTAGCGTGCAATGACTGAGCGTGCAGAGACAAGTGCGCGAGGAGTTGAGAATGGTTTTTTTGAAAGAAAGAAAACATTGAGTTTTTACACTTACCGGGTTCAAATTATTGAGTTAACGGCTGAATGGGAGCTGCCTAGTGTTTGTTTAGTAATTAAGTATAGGTTAAAAGAATGGAGCTGCTGTGTGGATGTATAAGGCTTGTTTCTATTGTTTATTGTTTTATTTTTATTTTGTTTCTTGCCGCTGCTGGGATAAGAATTTAATAGTTGCTGATCAGAGCGAGCCTCGAGTGATTTTTCGTATGGTTAGATTTTAATCAAAACCGTCTAGTCGCGAATAAAAAGAGGCAAAGTCCGTTTCAAAAATATTAAAATTCAACAAAGACACCGACGGAATATAAATGATACATTTCGTATTGCGGTTAACGGTAACGTAAATGTTTTCTCGCAGTGGGAAACAAAAATTCACGTAAAAAGTAATTTTACTTAAGTCGGTTTATTTATCGTACTTATAAAAAAACTCAGCTTAATATCGAGAAAAAAAATAAGGTTTTTCATGTCCGAACCTTTTTATAGCTGTCAACAGTAACTCAATACTTGGAATTTTTTTAAACTTAGCCAGGAAAAAACGTCACCGGTTTTCCCGGCAGGTCAAGTGAAAGGAGCGAAAGTATTAAATATTAAGATCCTAAATTATTTAATCTTAGATTATAAACATAAACTAATGGAGGTACAGCTCGAGAATTGATTCGGTAACTTGGGATTTAAGTCAACAGGTCACTTATATGATATATTAAGTGCAAGTTTGTAAGTACCTGTCGCGCTGGGAGTGCTCAGATTTTAATTAAATTAAGTCGATGTATATAAGGTTTCTAAAAAAGCATACTTCTTATCAGTATTTCACTGGGTTTCCTTTAATTAATATTTTCTCCTCGTGTTGAATTTCATGTATGTTCATTTTGTTTTATACAGTTATAAATTACTTTTACCTATCATTTAAAGCGTGATTTCTATAACAATATAAATTTTGCCTGAATTTGGTCAAAAGCATTTATTATTTAAAAGCAATTGTTGAATATTACGATACTAATTAAAAAAATTTTTTCTGTTCCAGGTAAGCCATTTCCTCTGTCATATTCTCGTTCCGCCACGAAAAACAGTAAGTCAATACCAGCAAATTCATACCTCAAAAAACATTGACAATAATTAATATTACTACCTTTAATACCAATCTACTCATATACTCACATACACGCGCACACACACCGCAAACACTCAATTCGAAAAACATCCTCGAAAAAAAAACTCATCTCGAAGCTCTCCAAGCCTCTCCGCAATTTTTCTCATCTCCCTCAACAGCGACAGTCGCGCGCATCGCTATATTTTTCCGCGTCATCGCGCTGCACTCCTAGACTCTACGCCACGCACGCACACACGTCCACACACGCCAATAAAACCGGTTGCGATATGCCGTCGCGCGCGAATTTGCAGCTCCTAGTTTCTCTCTCTCTCTCTCTCTCGCTCTATAGCTCTGTGCGCGCGTGTCCTCGAGGCCACCGCAAGAGAGAAGAAGGCGGAAGCGTTTGCGAGCTGGCTCGCGAAAAAAAAGAACGAGCTGGCTCTCTGATATTAGGCCATTTTTCCACCGAGTCGATTTTTCAGCGGCGAAGCGAGTTCGCTGGAAAGTAAGAGTGCTGGATTTTTCTTTTTTAGAGGTGGGTTTTATTGAGTGTTAAGTGGCGTTTTGATTAGAGACGAAGATAGTTGGCGGAGGGGGGTTCGGTTGGTTGTTTAGAGGTGTATAAATAGTTTTATGATCGTTTGTGAGTCGCGCTTCGAGATGCGGTTGATAGATAGTTGGTTAATTAATGTTGGCTGTGAGAAGGATTCTGCGGGATGGTTTGAAGGCGAGGAATCTTATAGATTGTATAAAAATTAATTTATTCACGTGAGTTTGTTAATTTAGATTTTATTTGATGAGAAAATTCTATGTAAAAATAAGTGGCAATTATTTATAATCGTAAAATTTTAATCATTACAAAAAATACAATTAAGTTTTTACATAATCAAACACTATCCACAAACCCACTAAAAAATCAGAATTAAATCGAGCAATCAGAAAAAAAGCTGTCGCAACCAAATTCACCGCAGCCTCTACTCAAAAAGCCGAGAAAGAAAATCTCAAATCGCACGAGCGATTTTTCCACCCACGAAAAACCCGCTCTTCCTGGCCCGACAAAAAAACCCCAGCGTCGAGACGAAAAAAAAAACCAAAGCCCAACTCAGGAAGCCAGAGCGGCTCGTTATATTCTCGGCGCTGCTGCGAGCGCGCTGTGCAAATCAGGCGCGTCTCGAATCGGCCCTCAAGGCCCGATGCGAAATTATCGCCGAGCCATTAGCGGCGCTTTATCGATGCATCTCCGCGGCCTGGCTAAGCAAGGTCTGTGTGCCCACGCGCTTGATTCTTTTTTTTTTCGTTGTTAATTAATCGAGAAAACTTGGAGTTTCTTTGTTGTTTGGGTCGAGTGGGAAGTTATGGTTTTGAGTTTTGGTTTTTTGATGATGAGAGAGGGTTGGTGTGGATCAAAGAGGGAAATAAGGTGTTAAGTTATCTTGGTTGAGTGAGGTTTTATAAGGAGCGGATTGGGAGAATAGACTTGGGAGATTTTCCAGTAAGGTGGGGAGAGATAAGCGTAAGAGGTAAATTAATTCATTAGAATCGTTTCCTCATGTAAATACAATATTTTCTAACGCATAAAAATTTTAGTAAAGTTCTGTTTCTTTTGTAACATAAATAATGGATTTTTTTTAGAAAGCTGTTTACATTTTAATGATTCTCTCAGTTCGCGACTGATAAAGCGATCATTATTTATCATAGAAAACAAATAATAATCTTCAGCGGAAATCGCAACCATTTATTAAGCATCCTTAAAAATCGAAATCAGCATCATTTATCCAAAATCTCTCAAAAACGCGCTACCTCGCTTCCAAACCTAAAAACTCCCCATCTAATCTCCCAGCTTTTCCATCTGATCTCCCCCAAAACCTTATCCACCGAACCTCTCTCTTAAACACCGTTAAATTCCCCAGCTAACTCCACACCCGCATACCCATAAATCCACCCGCTAAAAAATCAAACCGCACACGCGATCGTCTCCACATCCTCACACCTTCCTTTCTCTTTATCCGACCGATTGTCGGGGAGCGATTAATCCGCGTATCTGACCGCGCGAATCGACAAATTCATAATTGCCGCGCGACCCAGTAAATCGCGCCTGTAATTGCCCTATTGGCGATCGGCTCTCTGGGATAGTATCGAAAGTGCGTCTTGCGTATCCAGCCTTATTAAAGCGTCAATTATAATATGGGTAATGGAAAAGCCAGGACAGTGTGGCTTCGGGCTCTGGCTGATTGCTTTCCTGATTTGTTACTGAAATTTTCTGCGGCCGTATCTTGGAAAATTCGTAATGAAGTTTCCTGAGATTTCCGAGCGCTCGCCTTTGCCTCTCTTCGTTTTTTTCATCGGGCTGGGTTTGAAAAAATTTTTGAAGTAAAAGGACGCGGAGAAAAATCATTTCATTTTACTTTCACTAGTCCGGCTGGCGCTCGGACGGCACCGTATATAGAAAGCCAGCGGAGACAGTCAAAATAAAAACCAGGCTGCATGCAGCTCAAGAAACTTTTTCACCTCGGCCTTTCATCGACGAAATCATCCGAAAGCTGCAATCGTCTCCTAATTACCAAACACTTTTCGAACCATCGCCCACGTAATTCTAACCAAAAACCACCAAACTATTTCCCAAAAAAAGAGAAACAACCACTCAAACCCACCTTAGAAAACCGAAAGTCGCTCAAGGTGCAAATTAGACACCATGGTTAAAAAGAAAAAATTAGTCCGAGCCAGCGATGCGTGCGTCCTCGATATTATAAATTTTCGGCTACGGCGGCGAAAGTGAAAGCTCGGTTCCTCTCGTGGCCCCAGACTTCCTAGAGACGCACGCGAGAAAAGCCACGGCGTGTTATTATTATTGCAGCGCGGATATATCTCGGATATGCGATCTCGCGGAAGTCGTAAGTTGGTTAGGGAGACAAGATAAGGCTTTTATGGTTTTCTGGCCGTTTTTTTCCTTCTGTTCTGCAGCTGGATTTTTATCGAGGCTTCGTTTATTTAAAAGTCGATTAAAGGATCTTTCCGTTCGTTCAGTGGTTTTTAGTAATTACAGAATGTGTTTAATATTTATAAACATTTTAATAGTGCGGCCGGAGGTATGTAATTTCCCCGCTCGCGCTCGTTTAATTTCTTAATATCAGTCAATCAGTAATAAAATCAGCCTCTATTAAAACACTTTCAAAAACCACCGACATTTCACTGTACAAAACTACTTTTCCAAATCGCTCATCAAACTCAACTCGCGCTTCTCCCGATATTCAACAGCGAGGAATCCGCTGTATTAAAAACTGAAGGAAGTTCAGCGCAGCGTCTAATATATGGCGCGGCAGGAAGAAGGCGCGAACGAGATATATCGCCGCGAGCAGGAAGTGTCGCGCGAGCGCGCAATTTTCGCCTTTCTCGCCTGTACGTAGATTCGCCGGGGTAATTTTCTCCGCCGATAGGCCTTTTAATGCGCGATGCCGGCTTTATTAATCGTTTTTCCGGACGGATTAATGTGCTCTTACGGTGAGCCATGCGGGTTGCTTTTTTTTTTTGTTTTAATTAGGGATTGTTGAGATTTACGATCGAGAAAAATGTCTAGGTATTGGGACTATCGGTTATCGTAGTATGGAAAAATTTTGGGAAAATATGTTAGTTAGAGTGCAAAGGATATTTTTCGTTAAGAAAGCCAGCTCTTTGCGCTCGGATTGCTCGAAATCCACGTGTTATTGGAAAGAGGATCGATTCGCATTCGAGAAGGTTTGCCGATGAGTTTCACCCGCGCGCGAACTCTCCAATGATTTACATTTCGAATTATACACGTGCCGCGCCGTGAATTGCCAAATTTTCACCGGCCATCTTGCCAGTGTGTTTTTCGAAGATTTTTGTCGCTAAAAATCCAAGCTCGACGCTTTTTATTTTTCGTCCGCAATAAACAAACCGTAATTGTTATAACGTCGAAGCTCGAAACCCGTCCCGTAAACTTTCGAATCCAAGACTATTACACCTCTAAAGAGTAAATCTCCCCGACGAATTCGAAATTTATCGACTACGGCATCGTAACTATCCGATCACAGCCATAAATCAACCTCGAAGCACCCAAACCTCCTCCGTAAAAAAGCATCGAAAAACGGAAAGTTAGCCTAGCGCCCGTTTAATAGCCGGCATCAATCAAAGCGGCGCGACAAAACCGCCTCGATGCAAACGCCATGCAAAAATATTCAGCCTCACCTGGAATCATCGCCGGCTTTTCTCACCACCCGGCCGAGTAAAAAGCTCCCGTCTCGCTCCCCTGGCTTTATTTTCGAGGCGAAAATAAAAAGAAAAATCGGAAGACCGAGTCATTATCCGGCTGCACTTTCTTCTCTCCTCCGAGCTAATTGCCTTGCCGAAAATGTACCTGTCTCTCGCTGCTTTTTTTTCGACTGCGATTAACGGCCCTTGCTTTTTGTCCTCTCAATTAAGGGGTGAAAGTGAGAGAGGCGGCGCAGGTACGAGTGGTATGCGATCGTGTATGTTTGAATGATCGGCGGAGGATGAAGTGTACAATGTTCTTTTAATGGGCTGGATGTTTAATAAAATTGATCGGGCGAATTACACGGCGTTTGATAAGCAGTCGGAAAACGAAGGCTTTTTTATTTATGTTTATTGATTATAATCGTTTTATGTGCACAAATCACTTTTAATTACCTTGGGCAGTCGATAACGCATATAAAAAGCATCATAAAAACCGAGTTTCTCCGGTATTTTATTTAAAATTCATTAAGCGCCTATGTTAATTCATTTCAAAGCTTTTTTTTTCTCAACCGCGCGCAAAGCCTACAGCTCTTATTTACAACCTCACAATTTTCGTTTTTTCACGCCTCGCTCAAATTCTCTTTTCTTCGCCCCAAACCAAAAATTCCCATTGTTCGCTCTTTGCGCCCGATAATCAGATGTACCCATTCAGTCGGCTTAAGTTCTTAATTACACAGTCCGGCACTACACCAAAAGCTTCGCACGCCTACTTTCATCGAATTCGAAGATAAGTAGCCGCTGGACGTAGCCATTGCTTTCGATTTCCATCTTCAGATGCAGCCGATCCCTCCCCCCTCCTCTCGTCAAACGGCTTCGGCTTGATAAAATCTCTGCGTCGTAAAATATTAATCTGTCTACGATATCGGCCGATACAGTCCCCCGGACGAGGATAGAAAAAAATGGACCACGGCCAGATCTCAATTTCACTCTCACAATGCGTGCACGTATATGTATCCCATTCATAAGATCGCTGCGAGAAATATAGTGCGTATTTTTGAAATCCCGCGGCGAAAGCCACCTATGGCGCACCGAAAACCCGTCGATTTCAATGAGCAGTCGTAATATCGTAAAGGCCATAATAAAACCGAGCGCGGCTATATTATCCGGACGCGTATCCGTGTGTATCAGCTGGTCGAATAAGGAATTTAATGTCTAACGGCGCGACTTTCTCCGCTCCGCCGAAAACGAATCTTTTTCTTCTCGCTTTCGGGTGGGGGGAATAGGCCCGCTTTTGTCAAAAAAGGAGGTCGCCGGTCCTCGTTAGGCGGCCTACGGGAGATAGGTTTTAGGATCTGTCTGCGTGGATGCTTTTCTCTTTCTCTCCTCTCGCTTTTTTTTTCCAGCGTGCCGGTGCTCACGTAGTGATGAAAATTTTCTCTGGACGTGCGTCAGAGAATTTTTAGAGTGAAAATTTTTGGCTGCTCGATTTGGTGAGATCGGTTTGACTCTGTGGTTAGTCGGTTGCGAGAAGAAATGATGGGAATGTGGAAAAAATGTCGAGTTTGAGTCGGTGATGGATTTAGGAGTGTAAGAACTAAGCTGGGTTGGAGAGGAAAGTAAAAAATTCGAAAGAAAAGTTGCGATCGTTATTAATGGTCATGATTCATAAAGATACAGTACGAATTTCTAATTAAATATAGTTCAAAAGGCTGATTTTATCTTTTTGTTATCGAAAAAAAGAATAACATCTCAGAGCCCAATCAGAATCCATGACTTGAAAATATGAAACTTTCCCCGTGAAAGAAATCACTAACGTTTTTCGAATCTATTTTCATTTTGATTTCTTACCGATTCTCATCGTGAACGTAATAACAGCAGCTTTTTAAATAGATACTTTTCTTTACTTTTCTCATCACGGAATTACGTTTTCAAAATTCAGAACCAAACACTCAGCCGTCAAAAAAACACAATTAATAAAACCTACATTACGCAAGTACCCGCAATTTTATCACGTGTTGATAGTTTTGCTATGATTCACAACCTAGTCCCCCATTGTATTAAGTAACTCTCTCGATAAATCACAGTAAGTACTATCGAAATGATGCAATATGTACATAAAGATATCAAATATTAGCCATATTAAGCAAAAACCAGCCGAGCGTGGCAAGACACTTGCCACAATACTATTTTTTCCCTCGATTTCCCCAAAACGATCGGGCACATGATTTCGCGCTAATCAGATTCACTCCAAACAAACAACAATTCCTAGCCATTCTCCTTCGATTTTTCCCCTGCACCACATCTTAAAACACAAAACCCAATCGCTTTCTACACGAAAGCCGAACCGAAAAGCCATCTCGGCTGATCCATCTGCTCCGTATCCCCTTAATCTCGGCGCTCGATCTCGCCTCGGCGAAACCGATTTTTTACCGATCGCCGAATTTTTCAGCCTCCCCGCGCGTATCAATCAAGCCTTCGACTCGCGCGAAGACGACCCGAGGCGGCCAATTACGCGACCGCTGTGTGTGTATACATATACACACTGGTATACGGCTGGGGTACTCGAAAGTGAAAATCGGCCGTCCGTAAGATCGATCATCCGAGAGCCGGCCCGTCGGCTTAATGGCGAGCGTAAATCAGGCGCTTGATGGGGAGCCAGGCCGTTTGTTGTGTGTGAATTTTGCTATTGAATTTTATGTCTTAATAACGGCCTTTTCGCGCCGTGTTACCGTGGGTGTCAATTTTCTTTGGGACTTTCTTATTTTTTTTTCAACGGCGTAGGTGCTCGTTTTGTTTAGCGAGATTGGCCTATTGATTGTAAAAGTTAATTTTGATTCTGCGTCGGTGAGCTAATGATTGGCTTTTTCTCCTTTTTTTACGATTGCGCGATGAATAAGCAGTGGAAGAAAACGATTTTTTTGTCGGGAGCCTCAGAAAAAGTTTATTCGAAAAACTACAGCCTCGTTAACCGAAGTGTTTGCCTCGGACTGACGCAGACAGGTGATTAATTAAGAGTACTCTCAAAACTTTTTTCCCCCCGACTTTTCGTGCCTCGATTTATCTCCCTCCTCACAAAAAGCCATCAAAGCCGCAATAAAAATGTAACAACTTTCAAATTAGGCATACACCCACTCCCACAACCGCCGCAATAAACAAGCTTTTACGAAAACTCTCCCAGCCTCCCAAAAACCAGCCTCTCTTAAAAAAAAAAAAGAGAAAGTGCAGCCATGGAGGTGTCAAAGCTTTGAGCGTCGGGCGGATTCAAACGCTAAGTGAGGCCGAAGCTCGGCGCGTCAAAGGTCAGAGCCGGAAATTGGCTGGCTTCCGAGGAACGTGCGAAGCCGTGGCCGTTGCCGCTCTCTAGCTTTGCGCCGATCCGAAGCGCCGTCCTTGACACGCATGAGCGAACGTGTCCGAAAGGATGACAATAATGCGCTTTGCCCCCCCGAAGTAGCCGGCAGATCTCTCCGAGCTTATAAAGCGCATCGCCGAACCTTTAATTAGATTGCACTCGGACTCCTCCCAGATAAAGCATCCTCGCCATTTTTTTTCAACTTCACGCGCTCGATTCTGCCGATATAGAAGATTTCGTCGAACCCATCCGCATGATCATCAATCAAAGCAAACTACAACCAATCTAATCTATAAAAGCTCGACCTCGCGCAAGGACTTTCAGCCGTTTAAGCCCGATGCGCCGAGTGTATAGTCAAGTGCGGGCAGCTGCTGCTGCATCAGACACGAAGGGTAGAGCCGCGCGCTCGCGTTAGAGAGAGAATTAATTTTAGATTACGCGTCCGGCCCCCCCGACTAGGTCAGCCGTCGCTCTGGTTCTCTGTGCCGAGCGATGCACTTTGCGAGCGAGTAGAGAGAAACTTTCTCTAGGGCAGCCGTCGATGGCGTTGAACCTGGGATCGAAGAATGCGGCGGGGCTTATCGTTTGGAATTAATTTTCCTGGATAAGGAGGTAGTTTTTCGAATTGCGAGATGTTGGCGCCTGCTGGTTTATTGAGACGTTGAGGCTTATCTGGGATATTTATATACGAGAGGTTGGGTAGAGGATCTTGGGGCCGATATCGCGAGTTTCTCCAGGCGCTGTAAGAGTTATTATTCATTGTATTTTTGTTTGCACGCTCAGTTGTTTATTTGCTTTATAAATAATCGAACACTTCGGCTGATTAACGTCAGTCAGCACGCGCGAGCAAAACCAACCTCATGTCCATCTCTCGCGCCTCTTCTTCTACGACCTAATCAGAAAAAGGCCGAAATCTTCTTTCCGATCGTTCCGCCAAAAGTCGCTTTTTAAAATTCACGCGACTCGGGCAAAAATCGTCCGGAAAAAGGCGACGGCGTGACAGCTGAGGTCGCTCGGCTGTGACATCGAAGGAGGAGCCAACGAAAGTGAAGTCTATATTAGTCGCGCGCTGGCTTTTCTCCTATACATCGAGGAAGAAAAAGGGGCATCGCTTCCTTGAGTAAGAAGGAAGGCAAAAGTTCGCTGGCCTTACACCCGTAGTCATTCTGAGATTCATTAACGGCTGATGGGACAACGAGGGTTTTGCATTACCGGCGGATCATGACTCTGCTGTGTGTTGATTAGATTTGTTTTTGAGATTGTTGGATGCGCGAGCTGGTGTGGTGATCGTAGAGTTTGATTTTCTTTGAGGAGATGATGGTCTTTGCTGATTGTGTTGGGAAGGTTGAATGTTTGTTGAAGTAATGACTTTTTATTGAATTGATAATCACGGATGCACTCTTTATAATTTCATATCGAAATTTAGGAACTCCATTCTTAATGAAAAAAGATTTTAGTTTTATTTTAAAAGGTAAAGCCTTCTAAGGTATTGCCATACCAAAAAAGGTATCTTTTTTATAAATTTCTATACCCAACTAAAAACTCCAAACGTTCAAAAAACCCACCTAACTTTCCCAAATCCCCTTCAACTTCCCCAAACCATTCACAAAAACCCACCCAAAGCACCTCCCGAACCATCCCATCACACGCGGAAGCTCACTGCGTTCCCAGACTCCTCCGTCTCAACTACTCTTTCCCACCGCCCCTTTGTCAATCGGCTCTTCTCTTCCCAGAGCCCGTGAATTAACGCGTCACACGGAAAAGCGAAAGCGCACGCGCGCACATCCATTATCATGCCGCGCCTACGCCCCCGCAGCTTCCCAAGCGGCCCGCCACAAAAGATCGTAAAAAGCCAAGAGGCTCTTATCGCCGGGCGAATTTCGCTCGTTATAACTGCGCGCGCGTTGCCGATTGCCGACTGATAAGATTGGTGGAACGGAGAAATTTTCGCTGCTCTATCGGTTAGTTAGTTGGGTTTAATTGAATGAAGGTATTGGGATTCGTTTGGTTGGAGTTTTTGGTTTTGGTAGTTTAGATAAGGAAGGATGTGGTGGGTTGGGGTTTGTTTTGGTTTTTGTGGGGTGGGTGTTTTGAGTTGATGATGTTGGGTTAATGAGTAGATCAGATAATCGATGCGAAAGTTGGGATTTAACGGAATGCTATTTGTTATAGAGAATTACGACGATCGGATAAAGTATTATTTATAATACTTGATTCAT
The DNA here is from genome assembly GCA_900480035.1 of Eupelmus urozonus. Lineage (NCBI taxonomy): Eukaryota > Metazoa > Arthropoda > Insecta > Hymenoptera > Eupelmidae > Eupelmus > Eupelmus urozonus. The sequence goes on along the minus strand of UELX01000604.1, from coordinate 41,063 downwards.
AAATCTTGCTTAATGTTGTTTCTATTTGCTGAGAATTATCGAATGTCAATTCCTCCTTTTTACGTTCATTTTGGACCTTTCGTCGGGTTCGAAAAAAAAAGTATACGAAATTCTCAGCAAGTTTCGCCTTATTATAATGAGGATTACAGCTTTCACAGTGGAAAGCAGTTTATTAATACATTAAAATAATAAATTCGGAGATAGGCACCTGCTGGGCATTAATTCCTACATTTAAATTTATAATAAGCAGCCATCGCTCGATAAAGATCCCATTAAACAATAAAATATCCTCGGCGATAGTCCAACCCAACCAGAGTCACTTTCGCTCGAAAAAAAATGCGTTCACTCAAACCCAAAGACACCAACTCTCCATCGTCCCATATTCCCATTCCGACCACCTCAACCATCCCTCAAAAATCCAAAATTCCCATCAATCGCACCTTTACCTTCCACCCCCACCATTCAACCAACCAATCCATCACCTCCTTCTCCAACCTCCCAAAAAAAGGGCCTCCAATTCCAGCTTTTACTTTTTCGTCTCGCTTTATAACTTATATATCGCGATAGGCGCGCGCGATACGCGCGGTATATTTAACGCCGCGAGTCTCGCTTTCAAACTTTCTCGCCGCGCGCAGAGAGAGAAGGACAAGGCGGATAAACAAGAGAAAAGTGCGTGCGCGCGCGCAACTCGTCGAATTATATGGATTGCGTAACGCGCGCCGCTAAGAGAGAGAAACGAAAGTGACCGAGCGCCGCCGCTTACTTCCGAAAAGGAGCGCGAGGTTCCTTCCTTTTTTTTTTGGGTGGGGGGAGTTGTTTTTTTTTTCGGGAGAGTTTGGAGTATTGTTTGTATCGAGGAGAAATTTCGGTGCTTTTTCTTTTTACGAGCTGGCTGCACGGCGATTTCGGGCAATTAGCGAGCTAATTAGCGCTGTTTTGGGAGAATTGGCTGGGCGGCGCGTTTGAGATGGTAGATTGTTTTTTGGGGAGAAATTTTGGTGGATCGAAAGTAATGTGTTGCTCTACTAATTATGGGATTTATTGGAATGAAAAATTTTTACTGGTGGTGGTTAAGTCGGAATGACTAATTTAAATACCGTAATCAGTGAATTTTCAAAAAATTTATTATATTATAACTAGTTTGCATTTAATTTAAAAATTTAAAATACTTTTACTTTTAGCACGTAAAAGATAATTAATGAACCCATAAAATTAATTAATGAGAAAATTTTCGAAGCAGGAAAAAAGTCGCATAAATAAAAATTAAATATTATCCATAACTTCGCTCTGCTTCAATGCTTTCAACAACTTTATATATCAAAAAGAAAAAAACACCCTATATTTACTCTGCTTAATTAAAATTTAATTAAAAATTCTGCAAAAACAATAATCTCGTTCCCCACCACCTCAAAATTATCCAAAAATTAAATCACACCCCTACGATCCCCAACGCAGCACCTTAGCAAAGAAATTCCTTAGCGCAAAGCATATACGCAGACACCGCGCTGTAATAAACTCCTCGAGAGTAAAAGTGCAACGGCGTCTAAGTGGTAGCAGCGCGGCGGCCGCTTCCGCAGTCCAACCGTACGCGGCTCTTACTACTAGCTCACGCACCGCTACTCCTTCCTGAACTGCGCGTTAGCAGACGCGAATTTAGAGCGGCGCCGTCTTTGTTTTTCCCGCCGCCGCTACACCAACGAAAGGGAGAGTTTCACGCGTTATTTTATGGTAAATGAAAAATCGAGGGATTTTATCTCGAGGGTGCGAGATCGTTAAAAAAAAAACTAGTTTATGAATCTCCGAGTGTTACTACAGCCGGTTTCTAAAGATTCCAGGTATCGAGCTAGGAAGTGAGCGGATACCAGCAAATAAAAGACGATATAGATCGAGGCGTAAGTGCAAAGAGATGGAAAAATGCGTGATTGAGGGCTTGCTTTTGTTTTTTTTGATAATCGGCCAAGATGTAACTTCGCCAGCGCGACATACAGCTCGACATGGTAATTGGCTAGCGCGAATTGACATCAGGAAGTTTGCGACTCGGGCTCTCTGTTATTATTTATATTATGTTACACCGGGAGATTCCCGCGGGAAAGGGAAACGTTTCTTCTTGCGTAATCGGAAAAATCGAGAGCAGCGATTTCGTTTTTCCTTTTTCCACCGAGTTTGTTTACTGTGTCTCAGAACTTTCCGATTTGATTACGAGTTGATCGAGCGGTATACAAGCTGACCTACCGATCGAAATTTACTAGAATCGCGACGAAGTGTTTGGGTGGAAAGCGGAGAAAGATTTTAAAAAGGTTGCGTAACTGGGTACCCGGAAGACGTTAATAAATCGGTATGCTCGATCGGTTGGCGATCGTAACGGTTTTTACCCTAGTATCCCAGTTTTACGCGGCATCTTCTTGCTGGAGCGGCGCGAGCTTAATAATTATAATCAACATTATACGAGGACTGGGCCTCGTGGCGACGTAATTGTTGAGTAATAATGTAGAGCGCGGCGAAAGTCGCGCTGAAAACTGACCCACAACAATGGGAGTCTACCGGCTTTCTTTGTTTATCGGCAGTGGCGTTCTTTTTTTTTGAATGTTTTAATTTTTTATTCTATCACTTTGAGCAGCTTTGCTGTTATTGACTTGAATACGCATTTTTCTAGAAACATATCTATCTACTGTATTAAAAAACAAACCGAGAAAACTTAAACGCCACATTTACTCGTTACGTCACCCTAACGAAGAATCCTCTTTTTTCTGTTCCAGGTAAGCCACCTCTTCCTCCATCATTAAATTGTCATTTCCTTGTTTTGCCACCAGGCCGCAGTAAGTCTTAGACTAATTACCCTACCCACCGGAGAACCAGGCCAGCTCGGCACACTACCGCAAAAATAATTAGCCAGCCCAATTTCCAGTCCACCTAAAATCCCCGTTTCAGCCGGCAAACACCCAAACAGACCCGGCACAGGCCGAGCAGAAAAATTTCTCCGACCGACCAATGATAGATCCGGGAGGGGGGGTTAGTCTATTGGATGCTTCCTCAAACGCGTTCGTTACGCTTTCGAGCGACGCGCTGCGCTGCGTTTTTCCGAATTTCATCGCACGCGTAATTCGTCTTATTACGGCGAGTTTGCGGTTACACGATAAGAGCCGGGAAAGTGAGGCGAAAATTCGCGATTATCCGGCCGTTTCCGTTATCGCGCGGATTTGCGCTTTTTATTGGCGAGCCGTTTACGGCCGTTGAATTTTTCATTTTTCGAGAGTTTGCGAGTTGTTGGGTGCCTGGCTTCCTTGTTTTTGATGCTTTGCGGGATTGATCCTAAAGTGGGTGGTATCGAGGTGAATTAATGTTTCTTTTGATGGTTTTTCATACTGTAAAAACGCAACGCTGGTATGCTTAATTGAACCTCAACCGCTTTAGCCAGCAATTAACAAACTTCTAATTACCACAATCCTAAACCATCAAAACTCGAAAAACCACTTAACCGATTTCCCCTCCTTAACCATCCAGAAAAACCACATGAACAAAAAGCTACTCTCCAACCATATAAACCATCTCTCTCGCATGCCTAAATCCTCAGCACGCAGCAGGTGGGCCACGAAATCCCGCGTCACCAAAGCCGAGAAATTTCCAAGGCATTCCAGGGCCGAATCTCGAGAAAGTGGCGAGCGCGGCCGTAACACGAAAATTCCCCCGGCGTAATACGTATTATTCCACGGCGTCGTAGTCTAGGAAGTGCCTGGCGATTTCCGCGGCCGAGGCTCAATTTCGCTTTCAAATCCAGCGACACGGATATATACGCGAGCGTCACGCGCGATGCACCCGCGCTTTTCCTTTCTATGGTTACGCGCGCCGCGGTGTTCGGTGTTGTTTGTGATGATCGTTTTCGAATTGGGCTTTTAAGGCTGATCGGGCTGTGTTTTTTTGATCGAGCGGGAGAAATTGGATGCGTTGAGTGGCTTGTTTTGGCGGATCGAAAAGTGTGTTAGTAATGCGCGTGGTTAAGTGCAGGTGGCTTTTAAGGTGTTCCCGGGCGTTATGGATTCCTCGTTTTGGCGAATTATAAAAAGTTTGTCGGAAGGAAAAAATAATTAAGAAGCCTGAGTGACGTTTGACTTGAAACGAAGTCCTGGCCGAGCGAGTAGCGCGATCTTTCGAAAACTGGATCGAAGAAAGATTTTAATCGCCATAAGAAAAGAAAGCCAGTCTTTATTAAAAACACGAAATCAACACTCCCATTCATACCCGCAGCGAAGCATTCGTAAAATAAAAAAGCAACAAATGACTCGCCAGCAGCGTCGAATTCAGGAATCCGATGAAATCACGAATTGGAAAGCTATCCTCCCAACTATTAAAACACTCCTCTCCGATCCATCAAACCCAACCAAAACCCACCCAAACAAAAGAGATCCAACTCCTCAATAAAAACAAAAAAGTCTCCGCCGTTAAAGCGATCGATCCCTCGGTCTTACGTCCGAAAAATCGGCGCTGAGGCCATTAACACCGCGAGCTCGCGGCGCCGGCGGAAAATTGATAACCGCTCGTGCGCGCACAGCTTATACACGCTGTGGGATCGCGGAGCCCGGAAACAAGCGCAGCTGAGCGCGCGCGCGGGGAAAGTGGCCTGGGCAACAACTTTCACTATGCGCCGAGCCGCGCGACTCTGGCTCTGTGTGTATGTATAAGCGCTGCCGGGCGAAACGCCGCATTCTCCGGTTATTGCTGTGTGTGTTTGTGTGGATTCGTTGGTGTAGTGTTGGGAGTGTGTTTGTGTGTAGCGAGGAGTTTTTTAATGTGCGTTGACCCTTTGTTCAAATTAGTGTTTTTCTTATAAGCCATAAGAAATCCTTATTTTGCTGTTCTACTGAACTAGAATTATGCATTGATATATCACGTCTAAATTTAATAATCTTGATTAAAATTTCAAAAATCCTTACGCCCCAAAGTTTCATCAAAAATCTACCTAAACGAAAAAAAACCTGGCATTCTCCTCGCACCAATTACACAGCAGTACCCAGCAACAAACGCATATCCTCGCTCCGCAACAACAACAATGAGCGGCAAATGCTCGCGCTTTTGGAATCAGGAAGAGAAGCCGAGCCTGTACTTTTGCGCGCTCGGCGCGAGATTAACCGCGACACGCCTCCTCCACCTCCGCTTCCTTAGCCTCCGCGCGCGCGCGTCTCTTTTTGCTCGGCTTTATTGCCAGCCGCGCTCGCTCCACAGAGACGCCGCCGCTGCGGCGGCCTTTGTTTTCGTCGGCTCGGCTGGGTTCCGGTGCGACTTTTTTGCAACGCGGGGTCGGCGAACTTTAACGATCCGCGCTGCGGTTTTAGCAAGGTGCATGATCGGTTGGGTGGAGGTTCGGGTGGGTGGATGGTGATTTTTGGGGGGTTGATGAGGGAGTGGATTGGGTGGTTGGTGAATGTTGGGGGTATGGATTGGGTTTGATAAGTTGTTGTAGGGATTTTGCTTGGTTGATGTTTTTTTGAGGTTTTGGTGTAGATTTAGAAAGCTACATTTTTTTAGGTTTAGATCTTTAGGTTTAGAGTGAGGTTTTACTGAAAAAGGATAACTATCGGTGATTGCTAGTTGTTAAATTCTAAACTCTACTAATAGTCAATGGCTTTTATTTACCTTTATATAACATTGACCAATGATTTTTGGCCTTATTTTCGATAATTCCACTAATTTCGTGCTATTTCCTACTAGTGTGTAAGAGTTCTTTCGCGTCATTACGTGAAAAGTCCTATTTACTTATTACGAGAGATAAACTCCACCATTGGATGAGAGTTACGCGCTGGCCATGTGAGAAAAAAACATCTGTTCGATCCGTCAGAGTCTTTAATTTTTTCCACAATCAAATCATTATTTATTTTCATCATTACAGACCAAAAACTATATTTAATCATAACACATTTCAATACTATATATTAATTTATACTATCCTTCAAAAACAATTACCGAAACAGAAAATCGAAATAACATTCATAAATCAATCAGAACCAAACCTTCTAAAATTAAACGCCAAAATTAAACCATTCCCAAACAGCTCCCCAGCATCTTTTTCTTCATCTGCGCCTACTTCCTGCAAGCGCAATGAGGAAACTCGGCATTCTCGCTTTTTTCTCGCGTCGAGCGCGCGCGAATCTTGCGCTGAATTATCATCATCGCGTGAGCGCGGCCCAAACTCCCGCGGAACCAGGAAGCGAAATCTTTTTCCCTGGCTTTCTTGTGCCTTCGTATATATATACCTTGCACGCACTAAGTTGATGTATTCTTCCTCTCCACCTTCTTTTTCTCTCCACCTTCTGCTTATTTGAGTTTACAAGCTTTTTAGCAACGTTTGGGTGAATTACCGACCGTCGGTAATTTTATTCTTAATCTCTTGCTATTTTCCAATGAAACCGATCGTATATAATAGTGTAATTTTTCCAACTCGGTAGAAAAATGTTTGCACTTGCCAGACGTTTATTTCGCATTGAGCAGAACATTGTACTCATCTCGCGCATCCAATAAATCAAACAATCAAATTTCTCTTCCATTCGAGTACGCATACATACCTCGGGGCAAGCTATCGCTGTTTAAAAAAAAGCTTTTGCGCGCGGGAGTTCACTCAACCGCCGAGCAAGGCCGATTTTTACCTGACGCTCTTCTCTCTTTCTGTCTTTCTCTCGCTCTCGCGAGCTTGAAACTTGATAAGACTTTTCGATTTTGTTGTACAAGAGAAAGCTACGGCGCAAGAAATTTACATGCTTTGTGGATTAAGCGATAGGTTGCCGGGCTTTATGCCTTTATTTGGCTCGATCGCGTGAACGTTAATTCGTAGCTAAAAGTATAAATAACGTGTACGTTAAATTAATAGCGCTCTGAAAAACGTTTCTCATTTTTCCCAACAATACTTTTTCGCCGATCCGCAAATTGAAAATCTATTCAGCAGAACTCGCTACGTGCACTCCAATAACTTAAGCTCGGCAAGAAACGGAAAAATGGAAATCTTAAAAAAAAAAATAAACGCAATCACCGCCCACGTCAATCTCGCCGATTTCTCCTCTCTTTCTAGAAGAAGAGGAAGAAAAAAAAAACGATTTTCGCTATCGATGCGCGCGCGAGTCAAAGCGAAAAACAGCCGTAAAAACGTCGCTATATATCATTAGCGCTAGATATATGCAAAAAAATGAGCGCTCGCGCAGATAATGCGAGTCTGGCTCGGCGGGTCCCGTTTTCCAATAGGCGCGCAGGCGCAGCCTGAGTTACGATCGCGCGGACAGGTTAAATATTATGGACTGTAACCGAGGTGTCCGGTGCAATTTTTTCGCACGCGCGTCTTTTGCCCGTCCGCTTTATCCGCTTATCGGCGTGGCGCAAGGTTGGACACTTGTTATTTGCGGTTTTCCGAGCTGGGATACCTTGGCCGGCTTTTTTTTTCGCGACGTCTGTGTTGGATTTTGTGGATGGTTGGGTGAGAGTTGGGAGGTTAGGTTTGCGTTTGGTTTGGGGCGTTAATTAATAATTGGGTTGATTTGAAATTGTAAAAATAATAATTTGATATCGATTTTAAAAACAGATGCTCTATCAAATTTGTTTACCAAAATTCTGGAGGTTACTGATTCTATTTCATATCCATTTAATGGCCAGTTAATGGTTTATAAGATAGAAAATGGCTAAAAGATGGCAATTTTATAGTCTCGAATTGTGAAATTTCTACCAGAGACGTCATAAACTAGTCTCAAGTTTATCATAAAAAAACTCTCATCACCTCGTGTCAAGCGAGCAAACTAATCGTGCAAATCGGATTAAACTGTACATTAAATCAGCCGGACTTTCAATTCTCAAAATTCGTCGCCTTGAATTTCTGAAAAGCATTGGGTGTTTATACCGTGCATCGCTCTCTCGTCGAAACAGGTTGAGTTATGAGCCGAAAATTTTCGAAATTTATTCGCTCCGCTCGCTCGAATATGCATGCAAACGTAGTCACACATACACATGCGTCCATTCAATAAACGTCAACTTTCTCTCCGCGAGCTTTTCTTATTTCATCTCTCGCGGAGCGCGCTTATAAATTTGAAATATGTAACGGCCCGAGCGCGCGCGCCCCGATAAAAAGTGGAACATGTCGAAGAACCTGAAATAGAGATTTTAAATGTCACTTATTTATTTAGCGTGAAATGGGATAAATCAGACTTTTTACTGTGTTTAAACGTATAAATGAGTTAGTTACTTCTGCATTGGAAGTTTCATTTATTTTTTTTATAATATTTGTGAAATTTTTTTCATGTAATGAATTCAAAATTTTATGAACTTTAAAGATATCTTTAACAATTTCAGCGCAACGGTTTAATATAAACGTAAACATTTATCTCAACGTCAAAGCAAAAACCCACAATTTCAGTCCCCATCTGTTTACCGTACAAGCATCGCTAACCCGATTTACTCGATCATCTCCAGAATTTACTTTCTTTTCACAGAAGCCATTAATGTGGAAAAAACGCCGTAATGATTCTGTCACATCTTGCGTTATATTTTTGTAAGGTGCGCAAATATAAGAAAGAGAAAGACAGAGACAGATGCGCTCGTTTTTACGCTCAATGAATATAAAACTGTCATAATTTGAATAACAGATCTATTCAAGAGAGCTCGCTCGTAGTGCTGAGTGTGCGACAAAAATAACACAAATTTATGTGGACCGTCTGGTGTATCTGAAATTCAATGCACTTGTTAAGTTTCTCCAAGTTTAAACGTCACTCTCGTTTGGACTTAATCCGCGCGCACTGGATGCAATAAAAGTAATTTCGATACCAGAATCAAAATTAAGTACCCTATAGGAAGCTCGATCTCTATATAAGTAATAAACGAGCGTGAAAATTCCGGCGATCCGATTATAAAACTGCGCGATTCTAAAACCTCGACTTTTTCTCCAAACGCAAAATCCATCGTGAAAAATCGACATTACTCAATATATTATCGACGAGCCAACGTCATTTACATAATAATCCTCACTATCTACCCACCACACATAACCGCTCCATCTACATGCATAACTGATCACGCGCAACAGTAGCATTCTCGTAACCCAATACATAAGAACCACATTGCTCCAATTCAACCCCTCAAACCCTCCCTCCAAAAACAGCTCCAGCATCACCCGACACATCCAACACCCACTTGAACATCCCGCTGTAACTGAATTGTCGGAAGGGCGCCGGGCGCGATAAGCCGGCTATACGGGAAGCCCCTTTTCCCGTCGAGATCTGCATTGCTAATGCCCTCGCGTTATAATACTGCGCTCATTGCGCGACTGTACAGTGACCGTGGCGCGCGAATTAAAATCGCCGAGGTGCGGGCACAGCTGCACGCGAATCGGAGCGTGCGAATTGAATTCAGCGTGGAATTTCAGAATTATTGCTGGTTTATTAATTTTGTTGGGGTTTTTTGTTGGGTGATTGCTCGGGGTGGTTAGGTGTGATTAGTAGGGATTGATTTGTGTTTAGTGCTGATTGGCGATGGGAGGAAGTGAATGAGAGGTTGTTGGTGAATGGGTAAGGTTTGCAGTTGGACTGGTGGGTTGTTGTGACTGATGTAATAAGGCTGTGATGATGGTTTTGTTAGATAGTGAGGATAATGGTTTTAATAAGGTCGTAAAACTTTTCAATAACGAATAAATTTATGTGTTTATTTAAGACGCGCAATAAAAAAATCTGACTTTTACGAGAATAACCACGTGTGATTCACGTCAAATAAACTGATTACCCTCGCAGAACCACCATGCTTTTACGACTTGTTTATGTCGCTAATAAGGCAATAAAAGGCAGGCTGGAAAAGTGGAAAACTTCGGAATATCAGTTGGGATTTCGCTGAAATAGAAGAAAACCGCCTGTGAATTTCTTAATTATTCCGCTTATTAAGACATTTGCAAATCCAACGTGCTTTTCTCACGATGCAGCCAGCGCGCGCACTCTGCATTAATATCGTAAAATTTTCTCCGCGTTTTCTTATGAAATCAGTGCTTCGACAAGCGTCAGAGTGCGAAATGTCAGTCTCCTTATCTGAAATTCCTGAGAGTGTATATACGCGCATATATACCCGTGTCCTGGTGTACACGCGCGTTCAAAGTAATCTTCTTAGAGACGCATACATTAAGGGGGAGGCCGTTAAATAAGGTAAAACTTTATCGTATTTACATCTTACAAAATTGTGTTACAAGGTATAAAATATCTTTTTTCACCGCGCGATTCATAATTAATAAACGCCTATAGTGGAATATCGGATTCTAGGATAATTTATTACACAAATTATTTCGCTTTGCATATAAGCGCTCGCTTGACAAATGTCCTATGAAAAATTCAAATTCAAAGCCTCCGTAACCGCGGGCTATTAATGCGAGGTGCGACAAGTCCGATTGCTTTCGATGACAAAATCGCGCAGTTCCGATAATAAAATTCACAATTCAGCCAATCGTATCGCTCATCTTTCAAGATTCTATTGATCGTTAGCAACAAATTAACTTAACTCTATGAAACGCTGCCAATGCTTCACCAGTACATGAATCATCGGAAAAGTATAAAAATTCAAAAATACATATCAATTTAAGCCTCACGAAGCTCGTACAAATAACCGATCATCCAGCGTAAATCTTCAACATCTAAGCCCACAAATCAACCTCTCCCCAGCACCGCCCTAAACTTTCACAGTGATTATTTCCTCCGAGATTTACACCTTTTTCCTATCCTTTATCACATCCGCGCTCCACAAACAAAACACACGGCTCAAGCTACCATAAATCAGCTCGATCGGTCCTTAAAAAACGCCAAAATCTCCCGACGAATCATCCCACTCCTACGTCTCAATCGACACTGGGTCAACGGGTATCTAGGAAAAAGCGCTTCCTCCCAGCCGCTTTTCCCGTCGCGCTCGCGGGACCAACAACCTCTGGCGCGCGGCTACTTTTACTCGCTCGGCAGCCGCCCGATGAAAGCGAAATTCAGCGCTGCTGCAGGCGCTCCTTTTCACTGTGCGGCTAAGCGAGTTTCGCCGATCGTCTGGCGCTGATATGCGGGAGGAGGTGGTTTGTTGGGTTTTGGTGCTTTGCCATTGTTTTTGGAGAGTTTTTGGGGTTGAGATGGGTTTTTTGGAGATTGTTGGAAAGTGTTGTGGATGGTTTTTGGTTTTAGGATAGTTTGGGAATATAGTTAGAAAATTAGGTTTATCTTGATGGGTTCAGTTTGATCCGTGTTAAAAGTGTATCGATTTTATTACATAATTTATAATAATCGTTAAGAATATTTATGTTTACCAATCGGTTAATTAAAGCTATTAATTTGCAAATATTCTTTTAATTGCAAATTAGGTAATTAATATACTTATAGATGTTTATTTATATCTTTTTTTATGAATTATGTACTATGTTAATTTCTAAGTACCTCATTCTTTCCACTTTACTTCAAATTTATCGCTTTAATATCGAATCGACATTTGCTTGTTTAGCGCGCGCGTGCAATCACTCGGCGTGAATTAATATTATTTATTATTTTGTACATACTGTAAACAGACTTATTTATTAATAATAAATATTTTCTTTATGGTTCTCATATCAACGAGCAAGATTTTTTTGTGAAAGTGTAAAGAAAATAATTTTTATATGTTTATTGCTAACAGCTTGTGAATTAGTAACGTACATTTTTAACTTTGTATTATAAGTGCGATTATGACAACAAAGTGCGTAAAGTCGGAAAATCATTCTAATCGAAGAATTTGAAAAAATATTAATTATTGCGAAATATTGTTCATAAACTGCATTTATTATCATAAATGCATTTATCATAAAATGCTTATTTAAAACTAAAATCCTCTTAACAAACGAATAATAATGAACTATTGTGAACGTGAGAAAAAAGAATATCTAAAATCCCTTAATTGACATCCTATGTACGTGTCATCAGGTTAATAGAAATGAATTTATAATGTGAATTTACGTAGAATAGTGCGTTTTACGAAGAAATAAGCAATTGTTGATTTGAAACTTTTCGAAATAAATCTTTTTCACACCATTCACTATTGCTATTATGAGTCGTTTGTAAGTTTATTATTTCTTTTCAAAGTTTTCACGGTTGTATCTATTTAAGTACGCCAATCATATTGAAATACAAATATAATTGAAAGGTAGATCATTACCGATCCGTGACCAGTAGTTCATTATCGTTAATGAGCTCGTTCAGACCCAAACTAACAAAACCATCCCTAGTTTGCTTTCAATAATCAAATCTAAATCTTACTTCCCAAACCCTTCCCAAACAACCTAAGCATCAAACATCAAAAAAAAAATATTTCTCTCTCACACTCACCACTTTTATCTCACCAAAATTCTTGGACAGCCGCATCCTCCACCTCCTCATGGCATCCTCTCTGATGAATAAAAAAACCGTAGGCGGCCAAGGCCGATGCACCGCACTCGTGCACCGTTACGTGTCGCGCTTATATCCCATAAGATTTATCTAATCTCGCTCGTCCCTCTCTTTCTCCTTCTCATTTTTTTTTTTTCCTCTCTCCGATGGATCTCGGGATGGGGAAAATTTACATATACACACTCGCAGGCGCGCGAATCGCGTATAATAGGCGTGATTAAGCGGCTCGTAAAGTCAAGTAGTTGCAGAGAGATTTTCATGGCTCGGCGTTACGTTGCTTTTCAAGCTTTTAATATAGTTACAAGACGAGGCGAGGAGTTAATTTTTCGAGTTAATCACCGGACGATTAGCCTATCGAATATTGTGCGAATGAATTATGCTGATGAGGCTCGATAATAATATTTTAATTATGATGTTTGCAGAATTACAAACGAGTCGATGCCACGGCGCGAATAAGAGGGATAAAGGTTGTCAGTCTCTTCTGGTTATCGCAGCTGAGAATCTCTTTTCTAACGCGGCTCTTCAGTCGACGAATTATTATGAACGTTGACGCGCGTTTTCGTTTATTTATGCAAACAATGCGTGCGTTACGCGCCGCCGTTAATTATCCGGCGCGCTTGATTTATCGGCAACACGATTCATAAAGTGAGGCTCCGTGTACTTTGCGCTAATAATCGAGCCTAGGGACGCGCGGAGAAAAATGCGTGTTTCCGTGATTTATGCCGTTTTTCCTTGGCGAATCGCGATTTATTAACTTTTTTTCCAGCGTAGCTTCGGCTCTTGGTTTGCAAAACTACATCAGATCGGGTAAGTAGGTTCGCATTCCCGCGCTAGAACGACGATTGTTTACATAACAAAACGGATCTCGTTTTTAATGACCGCGCGAGGGAGATAATTTTTTTACTTCCTGGCGCTCGTAAGTTGGATTAATTCATTTAAATATTCATTATGGTGCTTTTCTCGCATTCTCAGATTTAGCATCTTGCGATAAGTTTGTTTACGATCCAATTAAAAGTGAAATTGCGTCAGGTTACCGAGAATGATGTAAATAGTCGAGCTGGTTTCAGCGACTAGACCCTACCGATCTTTGATCCTCTAGATCACCTGCGTTGGTCAAACGATAACTTCCATACCTACACGTGCATTAATGATGAAAAAAACAGATCACACCAGATCGACATTGTCTCCTTCGAGGCAAGCACCTCCGGGACTTGTTTGTCCCCGACACAAACTTATGTCTCACCTTGCGGTCGATCCAAGCGAGAGAAAGAGAGGAGAAACGATAATTCACGCCCTGGCCTCAGGACACTGACTTACGGCCGGTAAATCGGCCCGTCGATGTGCGGTAAACCACCGCGCGCTCTCGTAATAATAAGACGCCCGCTAGTGCATTCTTGTAAATTTCATTAGCGAGCCGCTCGGCTTTCTGAGGACGCGTGCTGATGAATAGAATTGTGGGTTTCAGGTGTTGAAACGCCGCTTAGTTTTCTCGCCGGCTGAGCAATATTGTCCGAGGCGAATTGGCCTACGGAGTCGGCTAATGGATTTCGCAGCGATGGTTGTGGGCTGAGGCTATGGTGCTGGCGGTGGTCATCCTTTAGTTTTTAAATGGAGGTGCTTGGTTATGGATTGATTTATCGCGTTTGTGTGCTAATTGATTATTCTCGTTTAGGACTTTGGTTGCATCTTCGATTGTAATTGTGTTGGGATCGGGGATTGTCTATTTTGTATCTGTACGATTGATTCGTATGGAATAAACAATTTGTTGGAGGCTTCTATATGAGGTGAAGTATATGATGTACTTTGATATACTGTGTTTGATAGGACAATGATTAATTTGATCAATGCATCATCTCCTATATTTCTTGGTTATTTTTAGTCGTGCATCTATTTTTATCTGTAACAGAAACTACATTTTTCCAGAGTTGTCATGTTACTGGCTTTTGCAATAAAACTTTCACAATTTTTACTCCTCTTTATCCACAGCGAAATAATAATGAACAACCGCATTAGATCACGTACGGCTGTGCATGTAAAAATTATCCCGTACGTATTTGTCAGGCTTTAATATGATGAAAAATAGCCGATGACTTGGTACTGGTTAATATAACTTACGCGACCGCTAATCAACCTGTTTACCATAATCGCTCTCAGACAATTTAATAAAATTTAATGATCCTCTGCAGCTCTCCTCGCGCGTGAATAAATTCTATCATCTCCCAGTTTAAAATAGACTCTTCCACCAGAACCTAATATTAAACTGTAAGTTATAATCACCACTTAGCCTCTCAATATTCCACTATCCAATCACATACTTCACTCGTCAACCACCTCTTCCACACCGCTCAATCTTTCCATCAACTCCAACTCTACCAAACCCAACCGTATACAAAATCTCCTATTCAGCATCACAGAACCTACATCCCATCCAGCTCCCAGGCAAATCCGCTCGCCGCGACTGGTGACATTGAGCTTAGCCAGCGATCGGGATACATGCGCGCACGTACCTCGGCACGTTACACCTTCCCCGTTGAACCGCGACTTGTCCTCGAGGCGCGCGCTGCATTATAGAAGGGACACGCGGGTATCGGTGTTGGATTGCAGAGAGCCGATCGGCTCCCGCGAACGCGAGACGAAAGTGAATCTCTCGCAGAGGCGGTGAGAAAAGACGCGGAGGAGAGAACCCGATCTGCCGTGCGCCGCAAAAATCGGAGCTACGCGAGCGGCAGGTGTGATATTGGTTGGGAGATTGATTGTGTCGCTGGATGGAGTCTGCTGGGTTTGTTTGGGTGGAGATGCGGTGTTAGAGGTGGGAATTTGGTTGTTTTTGTGGCCCATTAATGAAGTTAATCTTTTGGGAGGTTGAAGTTGGTTTAAGAAATTGCCTATAGTATACATTTTTATAATATCGCAAAAATTATTTTATTGATAAATGAAAAGGCAAGAATTGCCGAATTTCTACTGAAGTGGGTTATGTCAAGCTGAACTTTAACATTACAGGGTTAATTCTGATACCGATGACAAATTGGAAAAGCGAAAAGTTGGATGATGTAATTTTACTTGAAATTGACAACTCAGGTTGTGCCATATAATATACCTATCAGCTCAGGATAGTAAACACGAGTAATTTCGTCATTTATCAACCTAGTCTTATAGACATCCTATTAGGGCTTTCACACGTACGATTGAAAGCTTGTATACGAGTGGGAGGGTAATCAAAATCGAGTTGCTTTGCATCGATTTTAACAAGAATGCAGAGGTTTTGAAATACTTGATTGTGGGTAATAAAAGATCACGCAAGAAATTCAAGTATTTATGTATTGATGAGAATTAAGTTGAAAAGCTTTTACATTTCGCAATTTATATTGCTAGGGCTGCTGTCTCTATGAAAACTTCCACTTTACGCGATGACGCTGGAGGATGCAATAGTTTATTAATTCGACTCGATAATGAAGCAGTAGATACAGTACGTTAGTTGTTAATGAAGTCGATTCCCACTGATTTTTCTGACGTGCGAGTTCTCACACTGTGTATTTTAACTATTTCAGTGGTGTAGAGCTGCAGTTTTTCACGAAACTGATAAAATTAGAAGCGTAAATTACAAATTATATTCAGTCGAATACATTTAACATTTTATCCTTAATTAAGTTAATGGCGAGACATTTAGCGCGCTTTGAAAATATAGCCTAGAGTCAAGCCCATTAAACTTTGGTAAAATAAGCTTCCGATAGTCGCATTAAAATGCACAGATGACACCCCGGCATATCTGAATTTCTAATGCAGAATTTCTAATTTTGACATTACTTTCTCACAAGTGAAAACATTCAGCTCTATCCTCTAAAACACTTCGGAAACCATACCTATCTCCTCCTCTAAAAGCCGCGCTGCAAAAACCGTAATTTATTCAGCTCGTAATTGCGTTATCGGCCTGCTCCATTACAATCCTCATTAAAAAGCCAGGCTCTTTTCGAAATCGCGAAAACAACGCTTCCAAAAGCTTCGCACGCTTCCATCCAGCGTTTGATCTCTCTCAACAACAAAAAAAATGCGGCTCCAAGACAATAGGGCGTTCCGGATTTTCTCGCGCTCTAAGCACGCGCCGCGAAAATAGACAGAGAGCGCGCGATATTCCATTTGTTTGGCGATCGCTTCCTCCGGCCTTGAAAGCGCGTACGCGCTATTTTAAAACCGCGCGGCGGACGCGGCAAAAAGCATCGCGCTCGGGAAAAAGCGTCTAGCTTTTGCCCGAGCCGCGGGACGCTTTTGATCGCTGGCTTTTGTATTCTCGATGTTTTGCGTGGGCGGGTGATGTTCGGCTGTAGCGAGCGAGGTTTGAGGTGGTGGGTTAGAGTAGACAGATACGAAATTTTCCGTTAGTGGGTGTACAGTTTTGTTCTTTTTCAGTTTTTAATTTTTTATCTTATGCATAAACTAAATGTTAATTAGGTAAAAAAGATAGAGGTGCTACCGCATATCGATCACAGAAATTTCTGCACCATTATTCTTTTACACAATTTCCAATTAACACCTATCAAATCTTCAAACCAACCTCCCCAAATCCACTCCCATCAATTTCCGTAAATTTTCAAACCACTACTACACCGCGCTCCAACGCTCACCGAAAGAGAAAAAAAAAACGAAAACGCCGGGATGCAATCTCTTAGTCATCGCGATTCACGTGGCGCCGCTGCGCGCACAGGTATCGCACTCGCGTGCGCGCCGGCTGCAGCAGTTTGCGCGCGCTTACGTAACGTTTTATGGTCCCCTTTTCAAGCGGCTCTCGAGAGAGAGAGCTTTGTGAGCCGGAATTCTGGAGCGAGCCGTTCGATTGTCGCGCGCGCGTTCGCGCGTTTCGATTGGATTGAAGGAGGATAGGAGATGAGTTGGTCTGGATGGGTTTGATAAGAGGTTTTGTTTTGGTTTTATGGAGTTTTTTTGGTAGAGTGGTTTTTGTAGGTAAGAGGACTGCTGATATGGGTTTTTTTGGGTTTTATGGTTCGGTGGGTATTGATTGGATATTAGTTTTAGATAGATATTGTGACTTCAATGCGTTGATTTGAGAGTGTCATAATGTTGAAAGATAATTATAGTTGTATAGGTTTGACAGAATAAAATATTTCCGAAATGTTGAACACTCGGCCGACTCAATCTGGTCGTTATCTACTTACGCGAGTGCACATTTATCTAACCAACCTGCCAAAGTTTAAAATAAACACAAAGCATCTTTATAAAGTATAAAACCAGACAGCGACTCGTAAGCT
Source organism: Eupelmus urozonus (assembly GCA_900480035.1). Classification (NCBI taxonomy): domain Eukaryota; kingdom Metazoa; phylum Arthropoda; class Insecta; order Hymenoptera; family Eupelmidae; genus Eupelmus; species Eupelmus urozonus. Next base: position 23,410 of record UELX01000604.1, on the reverse strand, counting down.
TAATCGCTCGAAACATCAATAAAAGTATCACGCCGGGGAATTCTCTAATTCCGTCAAAGAACAATACAGTACCTCTCAACGCAGATAAAATTCTCTCAAAAATTTAACCACTTCAAGCTCCCACAGAGCATAAACATTCACATACTAAAACCAAACCCAACAACACCTCAAGAAAAAATTCCACTTCCTCAAAAAAAAACCCTAATACCCCATCCAAATCCTCCCACCAAACCCACACCTCCGCGCATCCAGCGCAGAACCGCATCGCCTGCGCTTCTCTCTCTCTCTCAACGGCGAAAAAATGGAGCGGATGTTCGATGACGAGCGGCGTCTGCCACGCGATGTGCCCGCGCATTGTGCAGCCGTGTGTGCGCAGTCGCGCTGGCTAAACATCTAAACAACCGGCGACGGGCCGGACCGCTCGCGCTCGGCTTAGCCTGCCGCAATTTAGTTCAAGGCCGACGCCGAGCGAGCGCCTCCCGCGCGCGCACTCGCGAGCTCAGCGCGCTGTATAGGCCGGCTGCTCGACCGACGAGAGATAATGCAAAGGCGGCTCGTTATGCGGAGGAGCGATTTTGCCGGTGCGCCGGGGAGGAAGTGGAGAGTGGGGAGGGGTGAGAGGAGGTTGGGAGCTTTTTTCGGGTTTGGAGGGATGGTGGTGGGTGGTGAGGTGTGGTGAGGGTGGGGTTGGGTGAGATGGATGTATGAAAAATTTTGTGATTTAAAATGTGGGTAATGGTAATGAGGTGTAAGTTTGTTGACAGCTGAAAATCTTTCCAGACGGATTGTCTTAATAGGTTTTGAGGTTTTTTGTTACGATGAATTTTCAGTTTAAATTAATTAATGTAAAATTAAATATTTTTATATAATAGTTATTCGTTAAAAACTGCTGCTAGTAAAAGATAAAAATTAAAATAATGTTTAAATTATATCTAAGTTTACATCTGAACAATATTGCCATAACGTAATGCATCATACGATAGAAGAAGATTTAAATTGTCAAAGTGCACGATAAAAAGATTTTTCTAGTTGCATTCCGCAAATTGTCTCTCTGAAGAAAGTCTAATGAATTCTGGGAACAAATTAGTGATCGAGAAACAAGTCCGTATTTTATGTAAGAGAAAATGCACAAGCCAATGTGATTTACAAAGTGGCTAATCATAGATAAACAGTTCTCGTTTCAATCGCTTGTAATTCTAACGGAATTATGACATTTGAAAGTAACAAGGATAATAATGAAATTAGTTGACGAAGGTGAGAGATTTTTGTTTCGTTATTCTAAATTGAATCACGGAAAAATCTCAAAAATCGTTTATTGATTTATTTCAAATAAGATTGCTATATTTATTATGTTGTAAATCAAAATACGATTATTTCATAACTATATATTTAAGCATGAACATATTTTAATTGACAATATGCGCTTATTACTTGCTTATTTTTACTGGCACATTAAGCGCAGGGCATTAAAATATAAATTGTAATGTGGACAGCCGTATATTAGCGAAAGTAATTCGAGATAGATTGCAGCAAACAGACCTTAATTAGTAAACTAAGGACGCTCGATTTATTCATATAAATCATTCGATGAATTATTGATCGCAACTGTCATGAGATAATAATTGATTGGCTATTTAATAACGACTTTTGCGAGCCGTTTCATACTTTTACTATCAAAGATGAGAAAAGCCCAGCTCTCAGGAAGTTTTCCATTTCTTCCGAGCAAATTACACTTCAAATCGCGATAAATTGCCCAACGCTAGACTTGGTTTTAGTTTCTTTTGTATTTCGATTCTCGTCCGGAATCTATATCAGATCTGAATGAAAATAATTTCAGCTTGACGTAGCGGGGACCGTTACATGTCCTTGAATGATACGATACATAAAGAAAACCATGGTCAAGGATACTAATCATTTCAACTACACTTAATGTAAATCATTCGGCACTAAAAATCTTGTTATATACATTCTATTTTATATTCCTTTTTTATCATTCCTTTTTCTCGACAGAATAACATTTAAAAACACGGTTTTAAATACGAGTTTTTTTCCGTCAACATCCGTTCAAACTCCACTTTCGATAGAAATTCAAAAAAAAAAGATACGGTCAATCTCTGTACTGAAAAATCTTTAATCGACAACCCAACTCATCACCGCTCTAAATTAAACAATCAACGCTCCTCTCCACCGCACACCTTGATTCCATTCCCAACGCGAAAAAAACTCAATTGTTCCTTGGCAAAAAAATTCTCGAAACCAACCACACCCCTCTGGAAATTTCGCACAATCCGACCCAACCATCCCGAAACCCGCGCCTCAAAAGAGAGCCCCGGCAACCAAAACCTAGCCGACAATGCACCTCCCAGACCTAGAAAAAAGACAAAACCAGCCGGTCGCGTCACGCAGCCACACACACACACACACAGACACACAAACGTCCCACGCCCACGTCGCGCATCGCATGTCGTTCAATTGCGAGCCGCCCAAGGCTGCTCCCGCCGCAGCGGTGAGAAAAGAAAGATTAATTTTCCTCCCGCCCCCCGCGCGCCCGTCGTGACTCATGTTTATATAGGTGGAATATATCGCGACATGTGTATGTGCGTGTCCTTAGCGCTGGCTCGCCGGTGAGAACCGAGCGTTTTCCGTTCGATTCTCGACGGCGACGGCTTGAGATTATATGCGTTTTCTCACCTGCGTCCTTTGATATGGAAGGCGGACTGGCTCTCTCTCTGTGTGTGCATGTGATTGCGGTGTAAGAGCGAAGGATGTTGCTGGACTGGCTGTGCTCTGTGGTTACGAGAGAGGAGCTTGATTGATATGAAGGGTTTGATGATTGTGGGATTGTTGTTTTCAGAAATGTGGATGCTCGTGGAGGATTTTTTTTTTCTGAGGAAAATGCTTAGAAAGTTAAGGGGGGTTTTATGGGTTGGGAGGGGGGAAGGTATTGTCGTGGCTTGTTAATTGTTGGCGATGAGGAATTATGGTTTTCTTGTGCTTTGTTTAATGCTATACTTGCAATGTGGAATTCACGTGGATGCGTCTATGTAGAATTGATTCTTAGCTTTGTGAGAAGAAAAGCCACTTTTGTTAATATTCATAAGTTTAAGTTGTCATCTTCTTTTGTTGCAAAAATGAGACATGCTGCATAAAATCTTAATCACATATTTCTTGTTATAAAATTTTTGAATTTAAAAATGAATAAATATTGAAAATATAGCAACTTAATTTATTCACTGTGATAATTAAGTATTTTGTGAACAAGCTTTTACGTTATTTATTAAAAAAAAATGTTATTTTGATGTATTTTTTAGACGAGATTGAACAATTCAATCCAAATAAAAGTATTTAATTGAGAAAATATTCACAACTTTATCACTGGAATGATAAATAGTTTAAATTTTTTCTGCTCGCCTTTCGACAAAGTTTATTCGAAAACACATTTGTATATTTCACTATACATTTATCAAGTTTATTTTAAATTCTCGACAAAGTGATAAATAGTGAATAAACAAAACTGAAGGATAAAGGAAGTGAACGGACGATCTAAATGATAAGCGGTTTAGCAATACAGATCTTTCGTTATAAATAAACTAATTGTAATATTTAACTTCTTCGTGCTGCCTTCAAACGATAAATCGTACGACATTTAAACATAACATTAAGTTTTACATGTCATTATCTCAATACTGTTACTCGAAGCAATCAATACCAAATAACGTTCCACTTTACCAAACCAATCAATTACCATCATCTCTTCCCAAACAACCATTACGCTCACCCATAAACCACCAAGGCCGCATTTCACCATAATAATCCTAGCTCTCCGCCATAAATATCCAGGGTCCCGAAGAATGCGGCTACCTTTCCCGCCATAGTCCCAAAAACCACCTCCCTAACCCCAAAAAAACTAAAAAAAACCCGACGAAGAAAGAGGCATAGCAGCAGTCTGGCAGAAATCAAGGATCTCCCCGTGTCGTCGTCCTTTTTTTCCTTTCTCGTCCATCCACTCCCCCCCACACACCTTCGCAGATTTACCGTTATCCTAAGAGTCTCGGCTCCTTCGACGAAAAAGTCTCTCTCGCCTCCTCTCCTTTGTCGATTCGCTCCACGCGCTTTTTCCGCCGAGTGGATCTCAAGGATTTCGTCACGCTACGGCGCCGACGCCGCGAAAACCAGAAAAATCGCAATTCTAATACGTACCTACGCTTATTTCTAGACTCCCGTGTGTGTATGTGTGTGTGTCGCATGTTTCGAGGATCCTTGACTTTGGAGGAAAATGATTCACGATCAAGAGCAGGTTTTGAGGACGTTTTTTGCTAGCGCCGGGGTAGCGCGGCGCTTTTTTGCCGGACGCGAGAATAAAATGATAAAATACGCGCGAGTAAAAACAAACATCTAAATTATTCGTTGTAGGAGCCGGAGTTTCTTTATGCGAGACCGACTACTGTTCTACGCCGGCGGGATTGTTCTTTTTTTTTGTGGAGCTCGCGCGACAATTAAAGCTTTTTTGCGATTGTTACTTCGCGCGGATTATAGAGAAGTGGCGTTGGTTTAAGCTAGATCAGTGGAATTTTTGCTTTCTGTGATTTATACGAAATTAGTAAAAGATTGCAAAGTTTCATTGTAATCAAAATGAGTTATTGGGTATCTTGTATGATATTTTTGGAATTCAAATTTCTGATAGATATAATTCTTTGGTAGTACAGTGCATAAGATATTTTTTAGAAGAATCATAATATTATAATATCACATAACAAAATTAGTTATGACATTCATACATTATGGAATACCTAGATCTTCCTACTCTGCAAAATCGCTCTTTCACCAGTAAACGACGAAAACACGTGTATAGCTCTTACGCATCGAGCAAAAATGATTCGCATCGCTGAGCAAATTCTAATGATCGTCGTTATACAGTCAATAGCACTGAAAGGCGCATCGGCATTGCACTCCTTTATATACATTGTTGAGTTTTATAGAATAATCAATTATTTACTGCTTCGCACGCAGCGAGGAAAAAACGGAGTACTTGCGATACGAAGAAATAGGTAATTTATGAGAGGAAGTAGTAAATGATTCAGTGTGCGCTTGTAACGTAGAACAGCCATTAAGGTGGATTACAAAATTGTATTATTTTGTATAAAGAATAGTCTCGCTGATGACATATTACAATTCAGATAAATTATGTGAAACTGTTTTATTATTACTTTGAGTCCAAGGGAATACATCGTACAATGTAAAAGAAAAAAATTAGCTCACCATAAAAAATAAGAGATCTAAATATACCCCTGGATATACTTTTTTTTTACAGACCCGTGGAATTTTCCACGTCTGATGAAAATTTGGCCAAAAAATAAGGAAGTACTAAAACTTTTACGGGTGTAAGAACCTGCAGACCTAACGTAAAAAAAGCATTGGAACCAATCTTCTAAAAAGCTTTTGCGGTCGATTATAATTACCTGTATCAGAAATTCTTCAGGAACAATAAAATTTCAGCTAGAAAAGTTCTTTACGTACAAATAAAGGGTTCCATTGAACCTCAGAAAACAAACCAGACTGTTCAGACCCGGAAGTAAACCACCAAAAACGCCAACCTTCCCCAAAACCACCAACCAACCCCACCAAACAAACCCCCTGATCTCAACAACAAAACCATCATTACCCGGCTTCTAATCCGCGAAACTCAGAGGCTCATCGGTGCTCGATCACGCGCACTCCTCTTCTTTCCCTCTCCCCTCTAGGAACACGCGCGTAGCGTGACGGCGGCTTAGCCTTGACAGTCGACCCGCGCTCTCTGTGTATATCTGAGCTAGCTCGCTTGCGCAGAAGAAGAAGAAGAAGAAGGCAGAGAAGTAAAAAAATTGAGCGGCCGAGAGATAGATAAAGCGGAGGAGCGCGTGTGTCTAGGCGAAGCCTTCGCGGAATCGGCCGCTTCTGGGAATGGCCGAATACACATGGGACCAGTGTGTTTTTTGGCCAGGTGTGGGTTAGCAAACGATGCCACGTGTACGGCTAGGCTGATGATCTCCCATGGTGCCGTGCGGGCATGGTGCGAGAGGTTCTTTGTGAAGATTTGATGGGATTGCTTTTTGGGGCTGGGATGTGTGATCGGTACTTGGGTGGGTACGGGATTTCTGGATTGAGTCACGGGATGGGTTCGGGGAAGTGTGGCTGCGTGATAGAAGTGTTTAGAGAGAAACTATGAAGTTGATGAAGATGGTTGGGATTTGAAGATAGTTCTGATGAAGTGGAATGAGAGTGAATTTTTTTGTAATTGGACGATTTTGTTGTAACAAGCTATTAATTTGACCTGATCGGCGAATTTAGTGAGATAGAATATAATTTTTAAAAAGTTCTTGCTAGCATTTATTTTAAACTTATTAACAAAAACACCATCTCGTGCAGGTAAAGACATTCCGTCAAAACCACCAGTGCTAAATTCCTAATCTTCTGCCCCCTCGATAACCGCCTAGTCCAAACAATCCATTGGCAAGGCCACAGCCCGCAAAGGAGGAAATAGCCTCCAAAACTGAAAAGAGCCCTCTTCCACTCGAAAAAGCCATCTAGAACTTACCAAACAAAAACAAAAAAAAAAGACGAGTCGCAAAAATGCGTCTCCGTGCCTGCGTATGTACCACTCGGGATTCGAGGTCAGGCGGGCTTCCAAATTGTAGTTTCCCTCTCTCTCGCTCAGAACAAAAAGGAGCCGCTCCGAGAGATCGCCGGCAAGGGAAGAGATCAGCAGCAACAGGCTGCCTTTCTGACCTTGTCGAGTTGCTGCTGGCGTTGCCCAAAAATAGCGCGACGCCGTCCCACATTTATCCCTTCCGGCTCTCTCTCTCCCCTCGGTACTTTTTTAGCCGCTTAATCCCCGATTCCGCGTGGCGATTTTACGGCTGCTAACTGGCTTTCTGGGTTGCAAGGTGGTACTACGCTTGAAACTCTACCGTCATTCGTCATTATGGTATTGACTTTGGTCGATTGGGTGATAATAAGATTGAATCGAGAATTAGTTAAAAAATAGGAATTGTTTAGAAGTTAGCTTGCTAAGAAAATTTTATAAAACGTGGGAGGTATTTAGATTAAACTATTCATTATCATAGCAAAACAAATAATTTAACGTAATGTACTAATGACACAATCTACTATCTCATCAAATTAAATAATGGCTTCTGCAAGATTTTTATCCTGTATATAAGAAAGTTTAATTATCCGTTTATTAAACTTTCTTATATATAATAATAATCCTTTATAAAATAAATATATATTTGCATAAATAACTTATTTATTGAATTCCTGCTACACAGGGAAATAAAGATTTTCTTAGTAAAATGCGTTTAATTACATTTAAATGTAAAAAGTATTAATATTCAAGTGCAGAGTACAAATTAACACGTGACAAAAAAAAACTCGCTAGTACCTAAGAAACTCTAAAGAAAAAACAAATCACGACAACGTATCGACTGAATAACTGTGTTATTAAAGAAAAATTTGTTCCTGGAAAAAATGCTTTAAATTCCTTGTATCAGAAAATTTTTTGATTCCGGAAGGCAAAGCTCGAGGTTGACTATCAATTAGATGAAGTTTTAGCTTTTGCGATAAAGTTTCTTCACTCGAAAAATACCTAGTAACATTGACTCACTCTCAAACTTACAATATCACTCATATAACATGAAAACACGATTTTATATTTTTTTCTTCTTTTTATGATTGCAGGAAAACAAGGAAAAGATGGCCCGGACGAGAAGAAAGATGCGGACGGTGAGCTGTGGGGCAACGTTGAGGCCCAAGCCGCCTTCCTTGGGCCAAATCTCTGGGACAAGACATTGCCCTACGATGCCGACCTGAAGGTATTGAACCATGTATGTACACAGACGCGAGACGGTAAGCCTCGAAAGAGACGCTTGCAGAGGAAAATTACATTATTTTTGCAAGGAGAACGTTTCTTTGGTTTTTCTCTCTTTTTTTTTTTCTTGTTTTTGGATTTTTTTTTTGAGAGTACAAACATCTTTGAGTTTTGTTTAAAAGTTCGAGACACCTGCATCTGTCTGGCTCCACATTGACTGGATTTTTCTTTGGTTTTCTGAATATATGCTGAAGCAAAAGATTTAGTGAAGGCTCCGATGTTCATAGCTTGTTATTAATGATGTTTAATTATTGCTAAATTAATATTGTATTTTAACATTTATAAGTAAATTGAAACATTTGAATTATCAATTTTGCAAATGATTATCAATTTGTTAATTTAGAAATTTTAGAAATTTAATATTTTGTTGCTTTTCAAAGAGAAAGTTTTAAAGAAAAAAAATATTAAAATATTATTATTAATCTATTCAATTACGTTTATCAATGTTAAAAATAGTTTAAATGAAATTGATTTGATTAGATTTTATAGTCAAATATTTTTAATATTTCAATAAACATTTTTATTATATACTAGTTCAGTAACAATTTTTTAAGTCTTAGATTAATAAACATGTTATGCCTGCAATATAAAGAATCATGGTGGTTTTTACTAATCTTTTGTCAGTGTATAAATTAAAATTTGCATTAATTTTTTGGAGAAATTAATTGGGAGTATGCATTTTTAACTTTTGGTTTTTAAGTAACATATATGATTTCAAGCATTGAATTTGACAGTGTGATTTTTACTAATTTGACGAAATTAATAGTAAGGGATTATCATCAGTGCATGTTATCATCGGTTTTATTATGCAATGAAACTTTTATTTATTGTTTTAGAGTTTTAAATAACACATTTTTATTTTATTAACCAAGAATGCATAATAAATATTTGCAATAATATTTTTGGTTTTTATTTAGCATGTTACAATTTTGGATATAAAAATATATTTATGAATATTTATATTGAATAAAAATAAAAACTAATTTAAATAAACTCTAAATATATAATAATAACAGGCTAAAATCTAATAAATATTATAAACAAAAATAAAAAAATTAAAATTATTTAAAAATTGTCAACGCGATGTAAACAGATTTGTAAATATTGTACTCGAAAAACTATAGTACAACTAAGAATGAAATTACATTCTTCAGTGAATAGAATAATGTCTCTAAGAGAGAGTGCAATGACCTAAAGACTTTCTGCTATACATCAACAAAGTATCAATTCGTGCACAGGTTTTAATACTCATTTTCGTATTAAATTTTCTTAAAACCATTCAACATGTACTAAAATTTTTCTACTTGTAAATCTACAAATACTAATCTCAGTTAAATTATTTTAAAAAATCTTTTAATCCCAAGATTTACATTTTAATACCGTTTCTATATAGATATCCGTTAAAAGCTCAAAACGATCAATACAAACAACAAATTACTATTCAAACAAATAAATTATGAGTAATCCACGTTCCAAACAAAATAAACCAAAATCGAATCCTACTCAACGCCTCCCTTTCAAACCACTCAACCCCACCCCACCAAAAAACAAACCCAAACCCAAAACCCAAAAACCAAACTCTCCCAAACCCAGCAGCCAAGCGCCAAGTCCTCCGAACGAAAGCGGAAAACGATCCTCGGCTCGCTCGTACCCGTATAGCCCCGGCTTGTAACTCCTTTGCTCTCCTCGCTCGGCGGTCACTTTCTCCGTCGTCATGCCTCGGCGAACGAGGAAGTTTGCGGAAGGTTCGCCTGGCTCGCTGCTCGCTCCTCCGATTTTTCTCCCACCACTCCGCCAAGCGAGCCCCAACAGCCGCGGCTGGCGCGCGATCTGACCTTTTCCTCTATCTCTCCTCGTCTGGCTCGCGCTCGCGGGGATATATATACGCGCACGTAAAAAGAGAGCCGAGCGTGACGCGTAAATCTGGCGATAATCTGGCTGCCACCTTTCTCTCTCTCCCGCCGCCGCCGCCGTGCAGCCGAGGAACTTTCTCTTGCCGCGCGCGCAGCTCGAGAGACCGAGTAGGAATGAACTCGACGACGGGGCCCGAAAATTTTCGTAGTCGTGGGTTTTTGCTGAGGAATTTTTGGGGTTTCAGGGTGGGTTTGAGTGATTTTGGGCGGGGAGAGGGGTTTTTTTGGGCTGGTGGAGGGAGAGGGTAGTGGGGATGGGGTTTTGAGAGATGTGATTTATGGCCCTTTGTGCGGAGTTGGAAAGTGGATATAATATTGTTGGAGGATGGAAAAATTGAAATCTATGGTTATTACTGGATTTTTTTAGTGGGGTTGAGAACAGAAATACACTAGTAAGAAAGTTTTGTGGGATGATTGAATTCAGTGCTATAGAAATGCGTTTATAAAAAGCTTGGGCCATCGGTAGAAAAAACCCAGAACTTTCACATTTTGCTTATTCTCTGGTTTACAAAAGAGAGTCGATATGCCTTCTTGAAAACAAGAATATATTAGTAGGATTCGTATCGAGTCTTTAATAAATAATAAAGAAAATTAATTTTATAATGCATTTTATTAGGAATGCCTTACAAAACTTGTCTTGTTCTACTTAATCCACAAAACAATAAAAGATAAAATTAATTCTATACAAACAGTTCAAAGTTTTTCTACATTACAATTACCGATCCTGCATTCAATACAAGAGATAAGAAACGAAGTCAGTCAATAACAGATTCTAAATTATTTCCACTCCTCTACTTACAAAGCCATAATAAACTCCCTCGACCACAAATTCGCCACATCTCAAACACTCGTCCAACTATCTCCAACTCATCGCAAAAATACCGCGAAAATCATTTTCCCGGAAAAAAACAGCGCGCGAAAACCGGACGCAAACTACATCGCCAATTTTCCGTCCGACGTCAGCGATCGTCCGTCAAAGCAACAACATACCCACACTCTCCCCCCCCTTAAAACGTCCGCTCCTAGCCGCTAAACCAGGCGCGACTTGGCTTTTCATCGAAATCCTGGAAAAGACAATACAGCTCTTTTTGCTCGGCTACGAAGACAAAGCGCGACGGAGCGGCGGAGGTGATAAAAAAAAAGCGCAATTCACATCGGCGCGATCGGCTATTGCGCGTTAACTGTCGGCGAGATCGCTCGCGCCTGGTTTTTTTTTCTGCTTCTCGCGTCTCGCTCCTACGAGAGAGAGAGACTTCCTCGACCTTGACTTTTTCCAGCTCGTCGCCGCGCTACGAAAATAGAAGGAGAGAGGGCGAGAGATTTTTCAATCAGATGCATCGCCGCATTATTTTTCTCTCGCTCGCGCTTTTCTGCGAGAGCTAGGAGTTTTTCGAAGGACAAGAGCAATGATAATTGATAGAGCGCTGGAGAGAGACGCTAAGTGAGCAGGCGAGTTGCAGGGGTTTTTTTTTATGCTTGCTTCGATTTGCTCGATCTTTCAAGATGGTGGATGATTAATGGCATTTTTATGCGCGCTCGCGGGTATTGTTTTCTTTTTCTTTTTCATTTCAATTTGAAAGGTATATTGGAGTACGCGTGTTACATTGATGTTGTGAGTTCATTAAAAAAGGGAGTAATAAATAGTGTAACAAATAACTATGGAATGGTTTTTTTAATAGAAAAGGATAAAATCAGAATAAAAGCGAAAATTAAATTTTGCAGTGATTACTGTTTGACATAAGTCTTTATCTAACTAAGTAACTTTACCTAACAAGCACAATCAAATCAGCCTATAATTACTATGCCAAAGTACTAAACCTCCTTAACCATAACCCAACGATCACCAGCCGTCACTCTCCCTCCGCAAATCGTAAAAACCAATCTCCCTCGAAAAAACTTTTACAGCCGCAAAAAGCGAAAAACTGTCGCACTTCTTCTGCCCAGCTCGCAAAACATCAAACCGCGACATTCGCTCGCTCGCGGTTTTCCGCGAAAACAAACGAAAGAAAAAGCGGAGAAGCGAGAGAGCCGCGCGAGAGAAAAAAAAGCCACTTGTCGCGCAATGACGAGCGGAAACGAACGAGTCCTTCGGCGCGCGATTTTCGAAAATCCACAGGCCGGCGCTTTATTTTCACGTGAGCGCGCAAATTGCCGACAATTAAAAGCCGAGCCGGCCATTTTTCCCTCCCCCGCTCGCCTCCTGTAATTGCGCGAGTGCCATATCCTTCGGCGCATTTGCCTATGCTCGAGAGCCTTAACCCAATAACGGCGCCGAGTGCCGAGAATTTTCCGCAGGCTGGAGCGAGCTTCCCGAGCGCACGCTTCGTGGATTTCGATGCGATATATGCGCTTATTACATAGGTGGGCCGTCGAGACGAGCGCGATGATGGTGATTTTTAATGGCCGTTTTATATACGCCGCGAGTTTTTATGTGGAAGCTAGATGGGTTTTAACGGTGCGCTGGACGTTGCGTAACGAGATGGAGTGTTTGCGCTTACCAGGGGGGGTCTAATCGCGAGTTCGAGGATGAGTCGAGCGAAAGTGCTAACTGGGATACGGTTAATGCTGGCTTGGCGATTTAAAGAAATGGATTTGCGTAATGATAAATAATTTACCGGGAATCGCGCGAGTCGTTCGGGAGATAGCGCTTAATGAATTGGCATACCTTTAAATGGATAGTGAGCATTACTCTGATGTTGTAGTAATGTTTGTATTTTTGAAAACTTATTCGCTAAGCTTATCTAAAAAGTTTAATAGTAAAATAATAAATTTATCATAATTTTGAAAAACGGATGAGGTATCGACATAGTGACAAAGAAAAATGCACAATAATTAAAGAATAAAATTAAAATGAATTTATTATAGCATCGTTTTATTCGGACTCTCGATCATAATTTTCATATACCATGTTGGTTCTTTCATAGAAACCCAGAGTATCAGTCTGAGTTAGAATTCAGAATTCAGAATGAAAATCAGGGTAAGAGTCTACATACAAAACTATGCGTCCCCTTTATGAGGATGCGTCTCCTTCTTGACCGCACCCCCAAAATTAAACTAACCCCCAATAACAGTAACGCCATCGACAACAAACAATAAATCACAATCAAACTAACAATCTAACCTTCTTATTAGAGCTGGCAGTTCCGATCAAAGTAATCTTATAAAAACTTACCCAAATTAAAATTAACATTTTATTAAAAATATTATTAAACTAATGTTCATAGCAACATGATTCGAAACGGTTACCATCCACACTGGAAGGAGTCACGTGTTTAGTCACGTGACAACCACGTGACCCTCTCAGCGCAAAACCGTTACACCTAACCTCAAAAAAATCGCCACCAAAAAAACAAAAAAATAAAACCACCACCAAAACCACTCACTGCCAGCTCTACCCAAAAGCACCACAATCAAAAAAGCACACCCCCACTCAAAGCTCATGGTCTTATTGTCGCAAACAGTACGTGGACCTGGACGAGTTTCTCTCGGAGAACGGCATCCCGGTGGACGGGGTGGCCGGCGGCGGCGGCGGTGGCGGCCAGGCTGCCATGCAGGCCAGCCAAATGCACAAGATCGGCAACAGCGAGGCGTCCGCGGGAACGAACGGCGGCCACCAGGGCCCGGCCAGCCTCCACCTCGAGCCCGTCACCAAGCGCGAGCGCTCGCCCTCGCCTAGCGAGTGCTGCTCGCCCGACACCCTCAACCCACCCTCGCCCGCGGATTCGCGCGAGTTTTTTATTTCGTTTTGTTTTGTTGTTTTTTGTGTTGGGGTAGGTTTGACTTACCGGTCTTGGGTTGAGTTGTAGTCTGGAATTTTTTAAGGGAGATTTGTTTTGGGTTTGTTAAAGATTTTTTATTGTGTTGGGTTAAATTTCATTGAGTCATTTGTCTAATAGAACTCAAGAGTGCAGTGAAAAAAGATGAGACCGGTAAGACAAACAGGTAGTAACATGAAAATCATCTTTACTTCCTAATTTTATGTTTTAATTTCATAAGGATGTAGTTGTAACATCCAAGTATTAACACATTTAGTGTATCAAAATTATACTCAAAAATAGAAATTTATTTCACAAAACGACGATTAACAGATGGAAAAATTGATCAGTAATTTCAGTATAATATACCACTCTTAACTTACGGTATTTTTCCATTAAGTAATTGCTTTTCTTGTTACTACAAAGATATAATTCCACAGTTGTCTTTATTTTTAACAACTCAAAATCCCTACTAATTTTTTAATTTTTTTTATACCGACCCAAATTATCATAACTCCTCTACCATCACCTCAAAAATCTATAATAAATAAAAAAAACGTGGCGCTCTACACGCGGGGTTCGAACGATAAGTAAAATGATCAAAATTGGGGGTTGCTGCGCCCGTTGAACCGCACGCACACTAACATTGAGTCGTTACGAATTCCTGCGTATGGTGCGGCGCCGCCAGACTCTGGGGACTCGTCACGAATACAATATGGCTTGTCTCTTGTAGCGCTCTCGATGGCATCATCGGGGCGGGACTTCGACCCCCGGACCCGGGCCTTCTCCGACGAGGAGCTCAAACCCCAGCCGATGATCAAGAAGTCGCGCAAGCAGGTAACTTTATAATAATATTGGTAGATAGCGATTGCTTTGTTTAATTTTTCTACAAGGCTTTATTGCTTTGGATTATTTAGATTTTTTCCAAAATAAAGTATTTGAATCGATAAGTTTAAACTAAGTGTGTATATATTGAAGAAGCTTTAGTGATAGGATTGGGTTAGTTTTTGCTAGCGATGTAACGCTTTTTCAAACATTTAATGGCCAGTTTTTAGCCATTTTAACACATGAAAGCGTTGCGTTGGCCCAATTCCACAGCATAATTAGTACTCTTTATTTTAAATTTTAATTAATTATAAAAGGTTTATTTTGGAAAAAATTATTCATATGTTTGTGCCATGATTAAATGAATTTTATTGATAATAATGAAATACTCATTTTAAATAACAAAACTTTTAATAATTTTGAAATTATTGTGTTCGTATTTAAATTTTGTAGTATATTTAAAAACTGTAGCCAATTTAAAATGCTTAATGCTTTAAATGATAACACTTAAAATGTACTGTTAAATTAATTTAATATAAAATATATTTTTATTTTAATAATTCAATTTAGAACTATTTAGATAAACATTAAACGATTGCTGAACGAAGATCACACAATCGTACGTAATAGTTTATTATGTAAAAAATTGTGACTTTCAAAATTCTTAAAGAATTCTTCAAAGTTACAAATTAATCAGTAACATTAAACTCCCGATTAATCCACTCGAAAATTTTGCACATCACAGCTTTTTCTTTCTCAACACATACTGACTATCGTACGCACTTATTATTTCAAACATTATAAATACTTGACTTTATGATAACAATATTGTTTAAATATTCATCAAAATCAATTAAAATTACTGGTTTTGCAGTTCGTACCCGATGACTTAAAGGATGACAAATACTGGGCACGCCGCAGAAAGAACAACATGGCGGCGAAACGCTCAAGGGACGCACGTCGCATGAAAGAAAATCAGATAGCCCTCCGAGCCGGCTTCCTCGAGAAAGAAGTAAGTGATGAGCGGTTCTTATATTATTCTTTTTTTAATATTAAATTCTAATCTAAAGCATTTAATCAAAAGTTTCTCTAGACGTTTTTGAAATCTAATTTCAATGTATTCAAATTTTACTTGAAATCTACCTGGATTGTACCTAAATCTAGGTTGACAATTCTATGGATAAAATCTATCTGCAGAATTGATAATTATTAGTTAGTGATTATTAGTTTTGAAAGAAATCATCATATTATAATTTTTTAAATTAGTAAAAATATGGAAATTCAATTTTGTATAATACATATAAGTGTTATTTTCATCTAGTCATTTTTTAAAATTTTGTACAATAATTCTGTGAAACAGAATGGATGGAAATTGATGGAATTTCATAGAATTACAAGAAATGCTTTTGAAAGTTATATTAGTCAGAACATTGAAGAACTGAATTACTATAATTATTTAATTTGACAAAGTATTCTAATACATTTTCACGTACTATCAAAACTTGTAACTATAAGCAATCAATTTTGTGAGTAGATATTTTTCACAATAGCTTATGTCTATTTAGAATTTTGCTGCACTTAATGTTTATATATAATCATGTACAAAACCTAAACAATATATTAAATTTATGAAAACTTTATCTCACATATTCTCGAGTATCTAAAAAATACTTTTCATCCTAAAAGCTTTTTAACACGATCTTACTTCGAACCTTTGCAATTTAAAACTAATTACAAGAATTTATCTTTTCACAAAAAGTAAATAAATAACAGACGGCTCATCAGGCCAACCCAAACTAAAATCCAACTAAAAGCCAAACGATAAAAATCCACTAATAGACAAACTAACTTTATACTCCTCTCTTTCAGAACATGGGCCTGCGGCAGGAGCTGGACCGGTTAAAGAACGAGAACATGCTGCTGCGCGACAAGCTGAGCAAGTACACGGACGTGTAACGCGGGTGCGGCCCGCTGCTACGAAAAGGGCGGCGCAAACACCCACCCTGCGCAACGGCAGAGTCGAAGAACCCGCGAATGAAAGGAAACCCTCCCGAGTGATGAATTCATATAAATATATATAAAGATACGAGCGAGGAGAATTAAGGAGTACATTGAGAATAAAAGTTTAAACAAAGTAACAGTGGATGAAAAATCGGCCCGCCGCACACCAACGCAATTACACAGAGACATACACACACACACACTCACACGAAACGTACACCCAGACGACACCGTCATCTCTCTCATCAGCGGATGGAATATGTCAGCCAGCGTCGAGAAGAACTGTACAGCCGATCGCGAATCGCGCGCGCGCGCGCGAGCCGTTTTCTTCGTGGCTCTGCTTGGATTGTAATACCTTGTCGTCGTGATTTTTCCCCCCTTGCTCCATTTCCCCTCCCATTTATTTTCCCTCTCCGTCAACTCCTCGCTGCTCCGGGCTGATTTTCGATTTCTGAAATCGAAGGCAGTTCGGGGCCGTGCTTTACTCGCGGGACGATCGCGCGTCGCAGTCGAATGAAACCGACGAAGCTGCGCTCTCTGGAGGACGTTAACGTTTTACATCGAGTTTACAAGCTTCTGCTTCGCAGATGTGCGGCTCTGAATTTAAATCTAGGTGCAATGTTAAGATTTTATCGCGCTAAGGCCCCCTCCTACTTTAACGGCTAATTGTCCCGGAGTGAAAAGCCCAGCCGGTCTTCTTTGTTCCATGCGAGATTCTCTCACTGCTCGAGTTGAGTAAAATGTTTGCCATTAAGAGGAAAAGCGACGGCTTTTACGGCTTGACATCGTCTTGAATAGTAACTTTGCTCTTACGCTCGGGCTCGTACGAACTGCCTTGCGGTTGGTCTTTTTGAAAGGTTTTTTTTTTGACATTTTCAGTATTTTTATCGGCATGATTGAATCGGAAAATGTTTTGTATCGAGGAATCCGCTTGAGATATTGTTGTAAACATCTGATCGTGCAATATGTTATTGTGAATAATTCACAATTTGTGATCAACTTTTTTACTTACTTTAATGAAAGACGATATTCTGAACTGGCCGATTTTTACTCCGGGATGCTTTGAGAAAAAGAGTAAAGCTAATTCTTCCATCTATCGAGGAAAATGAAAATTTTTTTCTTTCCTTGTACATGCGCAGCTTTTTTCTCTTCTTTTTTTTCGATTCTCCCCTCCTGAACGCAGAAAGTAATCCTCATCCCGCATTTTATCCTTTTTCCCCCTCTCCCATCCCTCAATTGTACATAGATATATGTATAGTTAGATTACATGAAAAAAAAAGTATATATATTATATATATAAAAATATAAATACAAGGAATAATGATATTGATATATCATAATGCAATGATAGTAAGAACAACTGCAAAACAAAAATCAACAGCATTGTGCAGATAAGAGAGAGCATAAGAAAACAGAGAGATATATATTGTTTAATTGTATACATCATTACACGCGTCTTTATATCAGAAGGTACTACGCTTTGCGAATGCAGAAATCGATTTTATCGACGATTGTTCATGAAGGATTCGAAGATTATATAATGGTGAAAAAGAAAAAGATTTATTATTATCATTGTTGACGAATGTATATTTGAGCTCTCGCGCAAGGCTCGAAGCGAGCGATTTGTAAATTTCTCTTATATTTTTTTGTTTCTTATATACCGGTGTCTCTATCATTTTTGTTGGCATACGAAGTGTAGCGAATGTTTTTATTAAACTTGATGAATAAAAGGAAATGTTGATCAATTTTGGCATTCGAATTTACATTTTTCGTACTGCTGATAGACGATTGAAAATATTACTTTAGGAAAATTAACGTAGGTTCGTAATTGTGAGTTCTAATTATGGGAACCTAGAATAAAATGTAGGTTCCCGTACGGTTCTCACTCATCCATGTAGGATTTTATATAAATATTGTTTCATATTAATATATCAACTTACATGGCTTATTGTATACTGAAAAAAAATCATTGTTTTTAAAATTTATTTACTTACAAACACTACTCAATAATTCATCATTAAATTGTTAGCATCAATTGTTATATGAAATAAAAATTTTACTATTATCATACAATTATTTTTGTTAAAAGAGCGATCATCTTTTAAATTTAGTTATTTTTGTAGTCTACTTCCGTACTTAGGGCCTAAGCAGAATTTTTGTTAGGGAGCAATACGTAATGAACGTACAACAACGAGTTTTTCAATACGTAACAAAATTTTCTTCCATACTGATTTTGCATGTTTCATTTTATATTCTGACATTTTTTAATTTATGGACAAAAATCCTCGCGAAATCGAGTCTCGAGAGACAAAGGTGGAATGTCGAAGTAAAGAAAGTATTGTGCATTGTAAAAATATCATGGGCAGTTTTTGAGAATGAAAGCAAAGAACTATCACAACAAGAGCCCGAACGATACTCTTCGTCTTTCTGCGCTTAACATAAAATAAATAACAACAACAACAACGACAAAGCAGCTTGCTACAATATTTAAGTGATGCTATTTGTAACAACACCTGTCTGTTAAAATTTAGAGCCTAAGCTTTTTCTCGCCTACAAGTCAAGTAAACGTGTGCGCGCACTCACTGCCAAAATTATAATACTATACCGAAAGTGAAATGAAACCCTCTGTCAACTCATTGGCAGGATATCAATATTTTCTTTCGGTTTAGAGACAAATCTCATGTGAAATATAAACTAAAAAGGGGACGAAGAGCATCGTTTCTTTGATCACGCTTACTCTTTAACTATATCAACTATTTCTGCGCGCACGGGAGCCCCTTTTTTCTTCTAATCCTCTTAGCGAACATTGTAGCGCATCTTACTTGCAGTAAACAAGTTGGTGGCGGTTCTCCTCTTAACACGCAAAATCGTTCTAGTTACTACGTTACTGCGAAGAGCCAGGATCTCTTCTCTCCTTGTAAAAAGAATACAACTCGTCCCGAGTGATTTCGCGATTCTCTTATTTTTTACAAACTCATTGCGATAATGTATATCTCTCGTCCGCCCTTCTCACCATACCTCGTTTTCATTGTATACCGACTTTTTTTGTAACGTACCGTAGATCAAAATTAAAGTTCGACGACGACGGGTATTGGAATACTGTAACGAAAGAGAAAAAAATGTTGGCGCACGGAAAACGTTCCGGTGACGAAAAGTAAACTACGATACGTTTCTTTTTCGCAACTATAAAAGTGAGAGAGACATCTCGATTTCCTCTTTTGTAAAGACTATGTACAAGCAAAGTGAGAGAGAGTTTTGAAAAAAAAACATTGTTTGTATATGAAACTACGAGAGAGAACGCGCGTGTACACGTGTGTGCATACACATAGGTATATATATATCGCCTGTTAGTTGTTATTTTAATATTAGCTAATTAAAGAGATAAAATCTTTTGCAGAGGATCGTGACGGGACACGTGCGTATACGTATAGATTATTAAAGTACACATTAAGGATAAGCCTTTTGTGAAAAAAAATCTTTTTCATCATCGTTAAACTTATAAATATATTTTTCTTCTCTCTTTTTTAATTAGCTATTATTTGAATATATGTATCATGCGCGCGAAGAGAGGCGGAGGTGTTAAAGGAAAGGAAACACTATATATATAAATATAGATATATTCTTAAAACGATGAGCACCGCGATCGAAAAAGTGACACGACCTTCGGTGCTGGCACTGCTCTTCTTCTTCTTTTTACTTTTAAATACTTCTTTTTCTCTTTCTTTTTTATCTATCTTCTTCTTCATTTTTTTTTTTAAGTTTTTAGATGTTTATTTTTTGTTTGTCGAAGCCAAGCTCAGGATTCGTTCGATCTATAGAACATTTCGCGGAGGAACATTTTTTAATCAACTTTTAGTGTACATTTTTTTATCTTTCCTCGGCGAATGGACGAAACGTCGCTTATGCAAAATCATTCGACTCGTAAAAATTAAAGCGACGACGATTTCGCACGAAGAAATCCGATTTCTTGTTCAAACTCTCGCGCCATCTCTGTTTTTCTACCGGTCTTTGACGATTCATGATTTTTATTTGCACCTTTTTCTAATGATAGGGTTTCTATCGTCTCTCATTGTCTTTTTCTTTTGGTTACTTATGTTTTTGTATAAAAAAATCTTTTTTGCATAGAAGGCAGTTGTCTGGTTAGTCAGATTCTAAAAAAAATCGAAGAAGAGGAGAATGAACATTTTTACAAACATACGCGATATTTTCGAGAACAAAGAAAAAAACTTATATAAAAATTGTTGAAAGTGGAGAGAAGGTGCACATGTACTGTATTTTTAACGCAAAGAGGACACAAGTGTGCAAAAGCGTTTAATTGTAAAAAACGATTCGTGCGAAATCGTTGGCGCCTTTTTGGCCCCCTTACCCAATGGAAAAAAGCGTTTTTTCCGGGCGGTTAAAATAATGTTGAAAAATGTAGTAGTCGGCGTACCTCCAGATCGATCAATCGATTCTACCATTTTTTTTCTTTCTTTGTTTCTTTTTTTGTAAAATGTAATTGTATAGAACGAAAAACAAGATTTAAGAAAAAAGAAAGCTGTACGCGAAAATCATTATTATTATTTTATTATTATTATTAATTATTATTAATTATTATTAAATATTATTATTACTATTATTATTATCATAGCGAGAGTGACAAATAATTACAGAAAATCAGCAGATCATAGACGAGTAATAATAATTGTAGAGGCAGAGCTTCACACGAATAAAAAAACACGATGTAAAACAAAGCAAGCAGTGGTATATATTATAAAAATAACATTTTATTAAGAAAAAAAACAGAGTTTTAAGAGAATGGATTTATAAACTTAAGCGCAGATCTTAAACAAAATGCAAAAAAGTAATTAAAATGTAGATAAAATTATACGTCAAAAAGATAAACAAATTACAAAAATATAATGTTAAATATATTGCGAAAATAAGTGAGCATAAATAAGATATGCTAAAAGATCTCGCATACAGTCACGCAGACAGGATGCCGTCACTTCCTTTTTACAACAAAAATATCGTCCGATCCAATTTTTCTTTTGTGAAAACAAATAAAAGAAAACAGCAGTAAACTGAACAAAGTAAACTAAAGTGTTATTAAAAAAATCATATACAAGGCGCAACCTACGACGAAATAAAGTATGAATAAGTGAATAAATGAAATGAATAAGAAAAAGTGAACCAAGACCAGCAACACAAAGAAACCTAACTGTATCACCTTTCGAGAAATATATGTATTTGTTATTGTTTTAATTGAAAAATTGCATTTCTTCTTTATTTACAACCTTCACTTTAAAATTAAATAAAATTAAAGTACCAATCGTAAAATTTTTTTCTAATGCTGTATGTAAGAAA
This sequence comes from Eupelmus urozonus, assembly GCA_900480035.1. Classification (NCBI taxonomy): domain Eukaryota; kingdom Metazoa; phylum Arthropoda; class Insecta; order Hymenoptera; family Eupelmidae; genus Eupelmus; species Eupelmus urozonus. Next base: position 1,664 of record UELX01000604.1, on the reverse strand, counting down.
ATGAAAAATTGAAAAAATTGACTTTTTGAAATTGAGCGTGCAAGCCTCCAATCACGGTATTTTTTTAATGCATTACTGTGTGGCTGGTTGCCTATTTGATGGCGCCTTCCTATTTAACTATGTATACGAGTGAAATAACATCTCAACAATTACGATTTCTTTAATAGTTTTGATAACAAATGATTCTTTAATAGAAACATTTTAGTTAATATTATTACCACTAGCAATAATTATCTGGAATTTGTGTAATAATAATATTACACTACTAACATTTTCTACAATAATCAGTATGGCGTATTATTCCTCTTTCAATTTTATTCATAAATTATAAATATAATAGAAATAATATTGAATAGAATTCAACTAAAAATAATCCAGCACTATGAGAAGTTTAAAGAAGACATAAAATTAAGTAAAGGTAAAAATATTAATTAATTTTAGAAAACGATATTCAATCGGTTAAAAAAGACGATGCGAGAACATTATTTTACAGGGAAAATGCATTCGGTACTATAATCGAAAATTCAAAGATTTAAGTTGCTTCCTGTTAATTATGATCAAACAGTCATGGTGACTATGACTAGATATGATCAGAAAGATAAAGAGTACCGATTGCAAAGATTTGATAAAATTTGATAAAATTATAGATAAATGGTACGATTACGTATATATAACTCGATATGAGTATCGGATTTTATATGAACATTTACATCATTTCATCATGTTTTTTTTATCGAGGTAAACTTCGGGTCAAAGTCGAAAATTCAAAAATATTATTTAATTTCTGTAGAAGATGTCCACATGATCATAATCTGCGAAAAAGTTCAATTAGTGTTAGTGTTGTATGGTAATCATGGACCACTGCGGTACAATCGAGATCTATAAAGAATGTGAAACAAAATTGTTGAAGAAAGTAGAAAAGCTGTAACGTAATTTCTTAACATAATAAAATAATAATCCGAATATTACAGACGATGAAGAATTTTAACCGGCTAATCAGTAAACAATTCCAAATAAATACATACCATACTTATATACCTTCATTAAGTGTTACTTCCGTGTTTCGATGACTCAATCGATCGAACGGTAAATAGAGAATCGCAAATTGCAAATTACTTATAGTTATAAAGTAACTTAGATGTACGTTCATGCGCGACTTATGCAAGACACAAAGTGAAAGTATTGCTTAAAAGAAATTTATATATCCAAAGAATGAATTCTTGCAATGTCGTACTTTTTCCTTATAGTGCTGAAAAATAAATAGCGGAACTGCGTTTCTTTAACGTATGTAATGCCACTGGTGAACTTTAAATCGATTATTCCACTTCTTTTAAAATATTTTTTTTATTATTTTTAAAGTTGGTTGTATTATTAGCATTTTTCTATTTTTTATTCAGGTAGTGATAATAGCTATAGTGTGGTAAAATTATCCAGTTTTTAAAAATTCAATTATTTTAATTATAATAATAGAAACATAAATTAAATACTACTTTTTCATTTCATATGCTTTATTATTACTATTATATTTTTTCTCTGCAATTATTATAATTTTCATTATAATTTCGAAGCACTCGTTATTTCAGTAAGATTGAATTCAAAAACAGTTGTTTTTACGAGTCAAATAACTTTATTACTAGACGACGTTTCGATGGCTATTTTGCCAT